>CAMXCT020004100.1:40289-45989 GCA_947184155.2 Cladocopium goreaui | reverse complement strand
GTGTAGTGTAGTGGAGTGTAGTGTAGTGTAATGTAGTGTAGTGTAGTGAAGCGAAGCGAAGCGACATCTGAACCTCCAAAAGTGGTCCGAACCCCTTGTGTTTTTAACATTTTGACTTCGAAATGTGCTTCGCGCCACAACGGCGTGCACTTTCCCCACATCTGAACCTCCAAAAGTGGTCCGAACCCCTTGTGTTTTTAACATTTTGACTTCGAAATGTTCGTCGCGCCACTACGGCGTGCACTTTTTCGACATCTGAACCTCCAAAAGTGGTCCGAACCCCTGGTGTTTTGTACATTTTCACTTCGAAATGTGCTTCGCGCCAGAACGGCGTGCACTTTTTCGACATCGCAACTTCCAAACGTGGTCCGAGACCCAGGTGTTTTGTACCTTTTCACTTCGAAATGTGCTTCGCGCCAGAACGGCGTGCACTTTTTCGACATCGCAACTTCCAAACGTGGTCCGAGACCCAGGTGTTTTGTACCTTTTCACTTCGAAATGTGCTTCGCGCCAACAACGGCGTGCAATTTTTCATCTCTCATCTGGCCAGCTGCCTCCGCACCCGCCGCTTTAGCGAGCCTACTTTTCGACCCTCCGGAGCCACAAATCAGTTGGAAAAACACAAGTGTTTCGCGACTTTCCTACCTTTTCGCGCATCTGCATCTTCTTTCTTCTGACTCTTTCTCTTCTACTCTTCTCTCTTCTAATCTTTCTCTTCTCTCTGCCTCTGCCCTGCTCTGCTTTTCATCTGTCCATATTGTCGGAAGTTTGACTTCTAAACTTCCTTCGACAACTTTCCTAGAGAGATAGATGCCTTCAGATCTCAGAATTTTGGGGCTCTAGAAACTTGCAATTTAGCTCTTGTGGTTTCCTGCATTTGGCTGGCTTAGGCTTCTTTGCGTCGGACCTGCTGAAACACACAAGCAATGGCATTCAACCAGTAGACAATTGTGATGGCGGGGTTTGTACTTCGCATCTTGGTGCACTTAGAAGGATCTAGACCAGTCAGACCAGTCATATGGAGACATGGGACGAATTGAAAAGCGTGCGGATCCAATGAATCCAATGCTTTGAAAACATAGAGAACTCTTCGAGAACCCCCGGCGCACAGCATCTTGCGAGGGCGGGGTCCTTGAATGCTAAGGAGAATGCTGCAATGTTTTTTCCAATGGGCCTTCTGCACCACAACCACTAGCATTGTGACCAGGTTGCAAAATGTTGCAAAGAAAGCTGTTTGCAGTGAGCCCGGAGCAGGGGAGCCGATAATCGCCCATGAAACCACAGTGCTTTCTTGGCTAAAAGCAGTGTAACACTCCCAGTGTACTCTCTGTATCGAGCCAAAGCTGAAAGCAGGAGTCATTGTTGGTGCAGACATGTAGGTGCCTCAATGTGCCTCAGCTGCCCAAAATTCTCAGGTCAGTGGCGCGGTTGCTGAGCGCATCAGGAGCCCTACCTTTGTAATGCAGCTCGTTGTGGTTACTTTGAGCATTTTGCAAGACATGCTGCCACAAAGCCAAGGTGTTGGCGGTTGTAAGGGTTTGTAGGTCGGTCTGCGGTTTCAGTATTTTCATTCTTGCTTGCGTTTAAATGGCTGTTTTCTTGTCCTTTCTCCACCCCGTGCTACAGGTATTACAAACTACGGTTTGTTCCCCAACAGAAAAACTTTTCTATGGGGTCTTTAGCCAAGATTAGTTCTGGTGCGATCCGGTGCAGCTTCAACACCGGGTTTCGGGCAAGGTTCTGGAGGGTTCCGGAACGTTCCGGAGGGTTCCGGAAGGTTCCGGTGCAGATACTTGTTGGGGTTCCGGAGGGTTCCGGTGCAGATATCTGGTGAAGTTCTGGAGGGTTCCGGCGCAGATACCTGGTGAGGTTCCGGAGGGTTCTGGTGCAGATACCTGGTGAAGTTCCAGAAGGTTCCAGAGGGTTCCGGTGAGGTTCCGGAGGGTTCCGGTGAGGTTCCGGAGGGGTCCGGTGCAGATACCGTGTTGAGGTTCCGGAGGGGTCCGGTGCAGATACCGTGTTGAGGTTCCGGAGGGTTCCGGTGCAGATACCTGGTGAAGTTCTGGAAGGTTCCGGTGCAGATACCTGGTGAGGTTTCAGGGGGTTTCAATGCAGATAGCCGGTGAGGTTGCGCAGGGTTCCGGCGCAGCTACTTGGTAAGGTTCTAGAAAGTTGTGCAGGTACCTGGTGCGGTTCCGGAGGGTTTCGGTGCAGATACAGTACCTTGTGAGGTTTTGGAGGGTTCCGATGCAGATACCTGGTGAGGTTCTGGAGGGTTCCGGTGCAGATAGCCGGTGAGGTTCTGGAGGGTTCCGGTGCAGGTACTTGGTAAGGTTCTGGAAAGTTCGGGTGCAGATGCTTTGTGAAGTTGCAAAGGGTTCGGAGGTTTTTATTTGGCATAAGCTTTTTTCTCTGGGCAAAAGCATTTAAACGCAGTATATGATGCACTCATATACTTGTAGTTTTAATTTGCAGGAGGGGGCAGGGCGTGGCAAAAAGAAGTTGATGCATAAATGGTGAGACCAAGCACTCTGCAAACCGAAACAAAACTTTGAAGGAACGAAACGGCAACGTAAAGACAACAATCTTAACACACGCGGGCTTGCAGACGATTGACAAGTAGACGGCCGACGAAAGTTGAAGAGTCATCTCGAACCATTACGACATCATGGGTTAAAAACAGCAGAGACGTGGGTGACAGCGACTCAGTATAACACGATTGGCGTCGAATCAAAGTACGATTGCACGCAATGCTCAATTGGTGGTTTTGCTTAGTGTCCCATTTCTCTGTGTTTCACGCACTGACATTCAGATACTGATTGTGATAGCTGTAAATGCAGACAATACGTTTGATCAATGTGCTTTGGATGCGTTACAGCGCTTTAGAAAGACAGTTTTATCATGAAACACATGTATGAGATTAATGTCCAATACCAATCATTGGAAAAACTAGATCCGCAAAAAACCTTGGCAAACGAAAACAACTGACAACGCTGAATTCGACGCATAACCTGTTCCATCAAGCGCAGCCCGCGCCGAAACAAATGCATGACAAACAACATGGGAAGGCAAAGGGAATAATCTCAGGGACAAGCCAGCGTGAGAACCACTCAACACAACATGACCGACGAAACCTGCAGCGTCATATTGAACCATCACTACATTGTGGGCGAAAACCCCGGTAAACTGCACGGGTGGCAGGCGCAGAGACCAGGGATCCGACAAGCAATCTGCTGAACTGCACCGGCGGCACGCGTAGACACCAACATTTTGAAAATCAACCTGGCCAACTGCCAGGGGGCAGGCGCAGAAGATATGACAAACGCTCTGGTAAACTGCACGGGTAGCAGGCGCAGAGACCAAGGATGCAACCATCACTCTGGTAAACTGCACGGGTGGCAGGCGCAGAGACCAGGTGACCAGGGATAGGCACAGCTTTTCATGGGTATTTTTTCATATGTCCATGTGCAACATCATACTAAATGGTGGTTTTGCTTAGTGTCCCGTTTCTCTGTATTTCACACGCACTGACATTCAGTGACATTCAGATGCTGATAGTGATGATTGTAAATGCAGACAATACGTGTGAGATCTATGTCCCTTGAATGCGTTACAGCACTTTTGAAAGTCAGTTTTATCATGAAGTACACGTATGAGATCCCTTTGTTACGGTTATAGGTGTTTGAGATGTTTGTTCCGTCTTTGAGATGTTTGAGAACTTTGTTTTGTGTCTTTGGCATGTTTAAGAAATTTGGTCGGTGTCTTTGAGATGTTTTGAGAAAATTGTTTTGTGTTTTTGTGATGTCTTTTTGAGATGTTTGCCCAAAGCGGAAATTGGCGTCCAATACCAATCATTGCAAAAACTAAATCCACTGTGACAAAAATTGAAAAAGCAGAGGCTTTCAAGCTGTTGGGGATAGCACCTGAGTTTATTTTTTTGGCGTCCAAAGATACCAGTAGTAACGCACAAGGCGGTGGCGGAAGTTTCAAAAACAGGAAACCTATAGGAGCGGTTGGTTGTTGTGAATCACGGATGGCAGAGTGAATCCACTGATGGACCGAAAGGTGGTTGGAGTTGTGTTTTGACCTTACCACAACTGCTGGATGTAGTGTGGTGTAGTGCAGTTGTAGTTGTAGTTGTAGGTGTAGCTGTAGTTGTAGCGTAGTGGAGTTGTGGTTGCAAGTTGTAGTTGTAATGTAATGTACTGGGTAGTAGACCTTACTCGTCTCATTTTACGAGAAGTCGTCTCGCAACCGTCGTGCCTATGGGAAGTGCTGTTAGACACCTCATCCCAGATTAGTCATATGTTTTGGGCATGTTGAGTTTTTGATGCAAATCGCAGTGGCACGATGCTTTGGACTGGGACTGGGATTCATTTGGGGAATCCTTATGCCTGCAGGGTCGTTTGTGTAGATTGCCCACTTTCATCAGACAAAAAGATCGCTAAACGCAAAATAATTCATCAGACAAAAAGATCGCTAAACGCAAAATAATTTTAATCCTTGTAATGGCGCAAGAAGGAACGCCTTATACAGATGGGGCAAAGGGCTTCAAACTTGAATTCACCTTACTGCGAAGAGTAGAGTAAAGAAGAGTAGAGAGGAGCAGAGCAAAGAAGAGTAGAATAGAGTAGAGGTGGGTTGGGAAGAGTAGAGTAAAGAAGAGTAGGGTAAAGTAGAGAATTTACAGCAGAGGAGAGGAGAGGAGAGGTGAGGACAGGAGAGGGGAGGAAAGGAGAGGAGAGGAGAGGAGAGGAGAGGAGAGGGGATGGGAGGGGAAGGGAGGAGAGGAGAGGAGAGCAGAGCACATGAGTAGAGTGCCTATAGGTTTCGTTTTGTCTCCCAGAGGTCTCGTTTTAGGTCTCGTTTTTTTCCCCCACATCCTGACACAAACACAAGCCACATTTGAACCAGTTTGGACCAGCGGTATACCCTATAGTATAGGCAACAATATTTGAGGCTTCCATTTCCTGCAGATTTAGCGTGTACGCTTAGTATGTTTCAGTCGGAACTTACAGTGCAATGTAATATAAGGTCGCTAGGCTAGTGTATGTAACCCCTTCTGAATGAGCACAGAAAGATAGCTTAATAACTTCAAAGGATTTGATTGTCTAACCTGTTGTGCCAATGGCCGGTTGATCAATAAATAATGATTTTGAGAACGTATATTTGGCATAATGCAAAGGCACGACGAGATTCTAGACCGATATCACAAAGTTCGATTAAACTTGGGCATGTTGTGCCTTGGTGATTTGCCAATGGTGGGGTGACTTCTTGATTTCGTGGGGTGACTTTATTTTTCGCGTTGTGCCTTGCAGTGGGGTGACTTCATGTCAAAAGGGGTGCGAAAGATCCAGCACTCGTAATTAGTGTAGCGTAGTTGCAGTTGCAGTTGTAGTTGTGGTGTGGTGCAATGAGTGTAGTGTATTGAAGAGAACTGTAGTGTTGTGTACGGAAGCGTGGTATCGTGTAGTGTGGACTAGGGTATTGCGCGTAAAGTAGTGTAGTTGTAGTTGTAGTGCAATGCAATGTATATAATTATATAGTGTAGCGTAGTGTTGTGTAATGTAGTGTAGTTGTAGTTGTATTTGTAGCTATAACGTACGGCAGTTTAATCAGTGTATCGTAGTGTAATGTAGTGTAGCTGTAATTATAATTGTAGCTGTGGTGGTGGTGGTCGTAGTAGTCGTCGTCGTAGTA
>CAMXCT020004100.1:17789-37789 GCA_947184155.2 Cladocopium goreaui | reverse complement strand
GTTGTGGTTGTGGTTGTGGTTGTGGTTGTGTTGTGGTTGTGGTTGTGGTTGTGGTTGTGGTTGTGGTTGTGGTGGTTGTTGTTGTTGTTGTTGGTGGTGGTTGTTGTTTGTTGTTTGTTGTTTGTTGTTGTTGTTGTTGTTGTTGGTTGTTGTTGTTGTTGTTGTTTGTTGTTGTTGTTGTTGTTGTTGTTGTTGTTGGTTGTTGTTGTTGTTGTTGTTGTTGTTGTTGTTCCTGTTCCCCACATCTTTGTGTGGGGTTTTCGTTTTTGGTTGTGCACTTCCGCCTTCCCGCCCGCCCGCCGCCCGCCTGTTGACACACCACTTGCAATCACACGACTTACTCACACACAACTTGTCACCACACCACTTGCTCACACGCAACTCATCACACGACTTACTCACACACAACTTGTCACCACACCACTTGCTCACACGCAACTTGTCATCACACGACTTACTCACACACAACTTGTCACCACACCACTTTCTCACACGCAACTTGTTATCACACGACTTACTCTCACACACACAACTTGTCACCACACCACTTGCTCACATGCAACTTGTCATCACACGACTTACTCACACAACTTGACTGGCTCTGGTGGCGCGCTCGGGTCCCAGTTGACGCCATGGACGCCGCGGCTCTTTGCGTGGCAGGCGTGGCACTTGGCGACATCGACCGTCACTTTGCGTGGCAGGCGTGGCGCTTGGCGACATCGACCTTCACTTTGCGTGGCAGGCGTGGCTTTGGTGACATCGACCTTCACTTTGCGTGGCAGGCGTGGCACTTATGGCACTGGGCTGGCTCTGGCGGCGCGCTTGGGTACTTTGGTCGCCGCGGCTGTTTGCATGGCAGGCGTGGCGCTTGGTGACATCGACCTTCACTTTGCGTGGCAGGCGTGGCACTTGTGGCACTGGACTGGCTCTGGTGGCAGACAAAACTCTTCCACGCAATTTTGTCACAGATTCCTTTCACACACAACTTTGTCACACAAGCCTTTCACACACAACTTTGTCACACACAACTCTTTCACACACAACTTTGTCACACACAACTCTTTCACACACAACTCTTTCACACACAACTTTGTCACATACATCTCTTTCACACACAATCTTGTACACAACTTTGTCACATACAACTCTTTCACACACACAACACTTTTACATACACAAACTTACACACACAACACTGTCACACACAGCTCTTTTACCCAACCTGTCTTGCACCATCTCCTTTCCCATCTCATTTTCACATCTGCTTGTGGTCATTGGAAGAAGTTGATTTGTGGGGTTATCCGGTCCTTTAATTGTTGTTGTTGTTGTTGTTGTGGTGTGGTGCAATGAGTGTAGCGTAATGTAATGTAGTGTAGTGTGCTGTAGTGTAGTCCAGTGCAGTGTAGTTTAGTGTAGTGTAGTCTAGGTGTAGTTGTAGCTGTACGTAGTGTAGCCTAGCGTAACATAATGTAGTGGAATTAGGGTATTGTAGTGTAATGTAGTTGTAGTTGTAGTTGCACTTGTTGTTGCAGTTGGACCACGGCCCCTAGTTGGCCGTGTCGTTTTCTTCTTGTTTCGGCATGGTTCATGTTTCCATGTACACCTCCACACTTGTCATATCCTACGCTGCTGGCTTTTACTTGTGTCGGCTCTTCTACGTTACTTATCTCTTCTTGGGTGGGGTGGGTTGGGGGGGTGGGGTGCGATGTTAACGTCCATGTACACGTCCACACTTGTCACATGCTACGCTACTGGTTTTTACTTGTGTCAGCTCTTCTACTTTACTTATCTCTTCTTGGGGTGGGTGGGTTGGGGGGCTGGGGTGGGTTTCACGTGCATATACACGTCCACACTTGTCACATGCTATGCTACTGGCTTTTACTTGTCTGCTCTTCGACGTTACTTTATCTCTTCTTGGGGTGGGGTGGGATGTTGGCGTTCATGTACACTTCCACACTTGTCACATGCTACGCTACTAGCTTTTACTTGTGTCTGCTCTTCTACGTTACTTATCTCTTCTTGGGGTGGGGTGGGTGGGGTGTTGGGGGGGGATGCTAACGTTCATATACACTTCCAGACTTGTCACATGAAGTCATGGAAGAAAACAGGAAAAGTGTCAGGCAGATGATGTGCCCACTAGTTTTTAGAAATTTCAAAGCCCAAATTTTGACAAGGAAAATATCAAAATCGATACGGCACCACAAGGCCACGAACATTTTCAAGAAAGCAGAATGCGGTTTGTGCCGCGGCTGTCTGAGGGTCGTGCGCCTAGTTGTGGTTGTACTTGTAGTTGTACTTGTAGTTGTAGTGTAGGGTAAGTAGTGTAGTGTTGTGTAATGTCGCGAGGTTGTAGTTGTAGTTGTAGTTGTAGCTGTAGCTGTAGCTGTAGTTGTAGTTGTAGTTGCAGTTGTAGTTGTAGTGTAGGGTAATTAGTGTAGCGTAGTGTTGTGTAATGTAGCGTGGTTGTAGTTGTAGTTGTGGTTGTGGTTGTGGTTGTGGTTGTGGTTGTGTTTGTAGTTGTAGTTGTAGTCTAGTGTAGTGTAGTGTATTGTAGTGTAGTTGTGTAATGTAATTAGTGTAGTGTAGTGTAGCGTAGTTGTAGTCGTAGCTGTAGCTGTAGTAGAAATAGCAGTTGTAGTTGCAGTTATAGTTGTAGTGCAAATGGTGCAGTGTAGTGTAATTAGTGTACTGTAGCGTAGCATATTTGGATTTGCATTTGCATTTGTAGTTGTAGTGGTAGTGTAGGTTGTAGTTGTAGATGTAGTTGTAGTTGTCTATCTATCCGTCCATCCATCCATCCATCCATCCATCAATGTGTCTATCTGCAAGTTTGAAAACGAAGCTATTCTGCGAGACTTCCTCAATTTTCGAACTTGACAACATCAGAGGCGCAGCAATTCTTCGAGACTTCCTCAAATTTTGAACGTGACAACGGCAAAAACGAAGCTATTCTGCGAGACCTCAATTTTTCAAGTTGACAACATCAAAAACGAAGCAATTCTGTGAGACTTCCCTCAAAAATGGAAACTTGAGTGCAGGGCTGACGGCCTCGTGCCATTGCGTTTTGCGATTTTTTCCACTCCATCTGTGTAAAGCGCTGCGCCTGCCACGAAAAAGTGATGCCAGGTCATACGAAGTGCTACACCTGTCACGCAAAATCATCTCAGCAAACCTGAAGATTTGATGCTCCAAAATGCAACTCCTCTCAGGAAATCAGCGCCCTGACCTAACATCTCTTTCGTATCGCGCCTGCCACGCGAAATGCATCTTTCCAGATCCTCTTCAAATGTCCCACGCCTGCGATCGTTTTTGGAAATGCTACAAAACCCTCACGGTTTGATCACTTTTGGCAAGGTGCAGAATCCCTTGCGCCTGCAACGCAAAACCACATCTGAACGTCGAAAAGTGGTCCGAGACCGTCAGTTTTTTACACTTTTCGCTTCCACATGTGCTTCGCGCCACAACGGGATGCGCACGGCGTGCACTTTTTCGACATGTCAACTTCCGAAAGTGCTCCGAGAACTGGTGTGTTTGGTACACTTTGACTTCGAAATGTGCTTCTTCACTCACAACGGCGCGCGCTTTTTCGACATCTCAACTTCCAAAAGTGGTCCGAGCATGAGGTGTTTTGTACAGTTTGACTTGGAAATAAGTTTCGCGCCACAACGGCATGCAGTTTTTCATCTCTCATCTCCGCAGATGGCTCTACCGCTTTAGCGAGCCTACTTTTCCACCCTCCGGAGCCAGATTGGAAAAACAGTGATTCGCGACAGTTCTACCTTTTCGCACACCTGCATCTTCTTTCTTCTGACTCTTTCTCTTCTCTTTCTCATCTCTTCTCTTCTCTGACTCTTCCCGCCGCTGCTTTTTCATCTGTCCATATTGTCGGAGGGTTGACTTCTAAACTTCTTCGACAATCTATTGGCATCTATTGGCATCTATTCTATTGGCAATCTATTTGGGGGTTTGGAACGTGCTTGGCACTCTGATCAAAGAATCTTCTGCAGCATACAGTGAAGAGCAGTGAAGAGCAGTGAAGAGCGAGTGGTGCGTCGCTCTGCTACATTAAGTGAGACGCACTCAGAGATGCAATGAATTGAATTGAGGTATTCTTTGTGTATGTCGAGTTTCATCTATCCAGTTGTGGTGGCATGGACGTGGGGCGGTGGTTGGCTCTCTGAGTTCCTGAAGGTGGGTTTCACTGACCTCGCAGGTGCCTTTGTCAAACTATTGGAACGTAGTTGCAGCAGCTGCAGCAGTTGCAGCATGTTCCCAGCAGTGACAGTCAGATGTTGGGTTCCGGGTCTTGGAGTGGTGTGTCGTTTTTGGTCAAACCCAAAAACCAGAACGAAACCGCAACGCTGGAAACCTGGAACCTGCTGTTGGGTTGCCAAGCTGGGCTAGTTGCATCTTGGTGTACTTGTTGCATCTTGTTGTAATTTCTGTGCGTGAACAAGCATTCTGACGTTGAGACTTCTTAAGATCTTAGTGTGATTATGTGGTACGGTATTTGTGTTATATATTTGTATTTATTTGTGTTGTTGTATTTGATTTGCCAGGCATGGGCATGGTTTTTGCATCATGCCATGAAGCGAGATGTATTGAGATGTCCAAGGTAGTGGGGTCGTACATCTCACTGGTGGAATCTCTGGTTTGGTTGGTGCCATTATTGTGAGACCACGAGCTGGGCGCTTTCAGGGAAATGCTGTCAGCTTCGAGGCTCACAATCTTCCTTTGGCTGTCTCTCGTCCCAAACTTTTGTCACTTTCTGCCAAAACATTGTTATTTCTCAATAAGAAAAGGATAGAAAAGGTCTCTTTGGCACAAAAGCCTGTAGCTGCAAAGTGGCTGCAAAGCGCAATCTTTAATGATGTACTGACTCCACAGCTCTAAGTCTAAATCAAAGAGAGACACGTATATATATATATGTAAAATAAATAAATAAATAAATAGATAAATAAATAAATAAATAAATCAATCAATCAATCAATCAATAAATAAATAAATAAATAAATATAAATAGATAAATAAATAAATAAATATAAATAGATAAATAAATAAATAAATACATAAATAAATATACACACAGATACACCGGGGTAAAAATAGCAGGCGCCGTATTCTGAATTCAGGGGGACTTAATAGATGGCACGGCACCGCTATTTTGACAGGAATCTGAGGAAAAAACACAATTTTGACAGTGTGAAAGTAGATGGCGCACCAAAGTGAGTTGCGCCATCTAAGGATGCCATGTTCTATCCAAATGTGCAATGAATTTTGCTGAGATTTAATGAGATTTGTGGGGTAGATTCTGCGCCATCCATGGTTGAAACGCTCTTTTCTTTCAGCTGGACATCCTGCACCAGCTGCACAGCATGCAATGCAGATCCTTGTGCTAGTTACAGTACCTCTAAGTAAGATGCCAAGACCCACAAATTCTTTGATATGTGATTTTAAGCTTTCAAAGCTTTCTGGGAAGAGCGGTGGTTTAAACAGATTTCTGATTCGTACATTGCTGATTTTCTGGGTTTGTTAATGTGCCCAAATCTACTTTTCATTCGATTCGGATGAACATGTGCATGGATTTTGTTGGAGAAACCGCTCACATGAATACGCCAGTGACATGTGAGTTGCGCCATCTATGTGGCTGTAATATGGGAGGTTGCTGGAGTTGCGCCATCTATGGCAGTTGCAAACATGATCAAACTGCGAGCACCCGGTTGCGATAATTCCACAGATTCAACATGTTCGACCGAATCCTAAATATGTATTCGCCGTTTTGTGGTGCAAAATGGCTGGCACATGTCGAAGCTATCTTAATGCGCGCTGCTATCTTAATGCGCGCTGCGCCATCTACCGAACTCCTTGGGGGGGTGGCCCGGATACATGGCGCAACTCAGAATACCGCGCCTGGTATTCTCACCCCGGAGTAACATGGATATTTTTCTATGTGTTTACATGTATGTACATATGTCTATAATTCATCCGAATGCGGACTGTTTTTTGTAGCTCATCGAGGTCCTTGGAACCCTCTTTTTATGGGTTGGTTGGTTTGGCTTCAACGCTGGCTCTGTCGGTGCTATGCGCAATGGCTGCCTTGCTGCGCTATGGGGGATTGGTATGGATTGGTTGCCAGAGAGCTGCATGTGGAATAGAGAAGTCGTGAACGGTCGTGAATGGTCGTGAATGGTCATTGACAGCTATAAATCAATGGTCTCCAACAAGAGCGGAAGTGAATAATTACCTACCCCTTGTGGGCTTCGTCCCAAGAATGCTCTGAAGACGTTGGGAACATCTTGTGACGAGCCTGCACCCAGGGTCCAAAAAATCAACTGAATGCATTTCCATTTCAGAGCTATCCTGCTTGTGATTGAGTCGCATTGTCGAACTTCGACCTCGCCAAGAAAGACAGATGATGATGCTTATGACAGATTCAATATCATGTAGCTGTTCGATTGATTGATTTGGCCTGTCTCTTTGGGAAGAATTTTCAGCATGGCAATTTATGTGCTGGCCACGTCTGGTCCTTGAGGCTTGGAAGCATCCTTAGCAGCACACATCGCTATGAACACAGTGTTGTCAGGAGCAACAGGCACTGCCAGAACTAGGGTGGTTTTGCGGGGTGGAATGGCATGGTTCTCAAGATCCTCATACCCCCTGGTGTCATTCCACTTTGTTGTGCTGTCAGTTCACAGTTGAATAGTTGTGTTGGTGTTGTTGTTGTTGTTGTGGTGGTTGTGGTGGTTGTGGGTGTGGCTGTCGCTGTCGCTGTCGCCGCGGTGGTGCGGGGGTGGTAGTCAGTGCATCCGTGTCACAGTCAGTCACGGTCACCGACATGGCAGGCAGTCTCTTAACTCCACACAGACACGGGTGCCTTTTGAGGCATACGATGTTGTTGGGTGTGTTCAGCCCCCTTTAGGGCCAATTTTTGTCTGTTTGTTTGTTTATTTGTTTGTTCTTGTGCCTGTTTGTTTGCTTTCCACTTCGAGTTCTCCTCTTCATTGATAGTCATTCATAATTGTATGACTGGTTCTTTGTTTCTTGGTTGGGGGAGTTGTCGATTTGTTGCCAGTGGAGATGCACGAGCCTTAAAACCTTGGATGGGCAGTGTCACAGTGCAAACCTTCTGCCCCAGTGTTCCCACAGGATGTGTGCACCCTCCTATCAATTGCCACACATCACACATTTGCATCACCTGGTGGAACTTTGCAAAAACCTCTGTCATGTGCAATGTCAACCCGGATGAATAAACGCACGGGTTGTTTGATTGAGGGGAATGATCTTTCATAGTCCTGTATCATGATCTCTTCTCACGATGACCCACCCAAGTCATCAGAAAATGTCCAATCCTGAGTTGACATGAGGCGGCCTTACTGTCATGCTTCTCAGATGGATAGCAGTGAGAAAGTTTCTTCAGCTGCAATAATAGTACTGGTTGGTGCCCGATTGATTGAAATGCTTCAGACTTGGTTTTGGGAACCCCCGAATGAATGGTCTTAGTCTTGGTGTGCACCTGGTAAGATGGGATTGGTCCAGGTTGGAATGCTGCCCGGAAGGTTGCTTGAACCCAAAGCCTTTGCCGCTGAAAAGAAAACTTGTGGAGTTGGAGACTTCTCTATTTGAAACACGTAGGTGAAAGTAAGCCATGCAATTGCTGCCAGTCAAACACCTGCATTTGGTACCAATGCCAGCCCTGCCAGAATTGTTTCCCATTCAGGTATGACGTTGGAGGACTCTGCAATGGGATACTGGCGGGGGTCGTGTCCATCACTGCAGGATGCTCAAACATAACCAATCTCTCCGCGATCGGAGTAGCCGTGGCACGGCTTGTGCATAGTTTTTTTTTTTGCTTTCTCGTGTTCCTGTTCGTGCAAACAGATCTGTACCACCAGAGGGTAAAAAACAATGTGTTTGCACATATGTGGGTGCACATTGATGGGCACAGCAGTAATCTGAATTCCTCGATCGTTATTCAAGAGATTTTCGGTCCATGTCAAATTGCGCGTTGCGGCCTCTATCAGAATCGAACTGACCATCTGGATTTCATTGTAGCTTCATATTATGGTGGGAGGGATGCTATGACACATCTATATTTCCACATATTTCCCCACCCTTTTCTTCGAAACCACAGGGACCCCTGGTCTCAACATGCCTGAATGCTGGCTACTTTGGAAAGACATGAAGGGGAAATGGAGGGTACAGTGCAAGAGCAGACCTGAACCGTGGAGAGGCGTTGAGTATCTAAGGGTCCCTATGTACAGACAGAATAAGTCAAGGATATGAATTGGACTTTTTTTTTTGTCGTGCGGGGCTTGCAGCTGTCAGATTGACCAGAGGCCGTTGGTGGGTTGCTCTATCAGCTAGCAGCAAACTTGTTGCAGCGACTTCACATCGATGATCCTGTCAATGCATTTCCTGAACCTTTGCTGAACAATTTCGCTTTGACTCCTGCTGAATGGGTATGCGAATTGGCAGATATTGATGCCGATACTGATGCGGCGGGCCATGCGGCGGGCCATGCGGCTGCTGCTGCTGCTGCTGCTGCGGCTGCTGTGGCTGCTGCTGCTGATGATGATGATGCTGCTGCTGTTGATGCTGCTGCTACTGCTGGTGGTGGTGGTCGTGGTGCTGAAAAGGAAGAATACATCTGCGGATGATGGCGATGATGGTGATTGAACATTAATAGCGGACAGAGGAATTTACAGCGTGTGATTACCAGAGTTGATGGCATCAATGTTAGCAAAGAAGGTGATTGATACCACAGATCCGCAGAACTTATCCATTTGAAAACAGGTAATAAAAGATCGTCACCAAATGTATGGTGGAACCGGTTGTCCGCTGCAGACATGTTATTTTGGTTTCATTTCAATATTTTCAATGCTCTGTTTTAAGCATAAGATGCGAACTGTGCGGCTTACAGGATCCATCACGATCCGTTGCAAGCGTTGCAAGCTCTCTGAGACTCTCTGAGGTACACGGTGTATGTGGCTTGTGGGGCTGTCTCGCTGCTGTTCTTTGCGACTGGGGTGGTTTTGATCGCTTCCATGGAATGAACGGCTGGGAATGCTTTCGTGTAAGCTCTCCAGACACCACAGATCGCAGCTGCTTTGGCCCGGAAGAAAAGGGGTTGGCTCTCTTGGCGACTTAGCTGCACAGAGAAAGGTGAAATCGATGGATTTGATATACGTCTCGAGCTGGAACAAAATGCCCAAAAGCATCAGTGAATTTGTTGGCAGAACATCGAGGCTCCAGACTAAGAGCCTTCAGTACATTGTCTCTGGTTGCAGAGGTACTCAATAGTGTGACTCAGTGTGACTTTGGGTGACCAAACTGTGTAGGTTTGGCTCATTTTCATGGTCTGCGTCATTTTGTGGGCAGGAGGCTCCTTGGTCGAGCAAAGCGGCCAAATCCATGCACTTGTTGTGGGGGAGAGGGACTGAGACACTACCTTTTTGGAGTTCTTTTTTTGTACAACCAGAGCAATGGACTCCGGATATGTTTTAATCAGTTTTCTTTCAAAGTGGAATCTAGACCTCCAAGTTTCAAATCCATGAGAGCCCAAGGACCCAGAGTTCATCAACTTCCCAAACCACATCAAACTGAACAAAACCAAAGTGACATCATACATATATATATATTTTTTGAATAATATATATATAATATTATATATGATATACGTATAATACACACATATATATATATCATATATGTATAATATATATATATCGCGATGTATACATAATATTAATATAATATGGGTATACATACAATATATATATGCAACTGTGGATCAGAGTTTTCTGAGGATCCAGTGTTGGTTATGTCCATGTTTTGTCTCCACAAAGAATATCAGGAAGCAGTTTACCTTGTTACTCTTTCTTCGAAATTGCAATGCTTGAATCTCCGAGGCAATGAGTCTCTTGTTTCTCAGTCAGCGTCAGTACTCCAAAGTGTTTCGGACCTCTGTAGACTATGATCTAGGAGAGACTTGTGGCGGTGCCGAGACTCTCATGGCACATGGCATTCTGAAAACTATAGCCCTCCTGTCAGATCCTGTCAGCTTCTGTCAGTTCCAGTGTCACATTCCCTGCTTTGAGCTTACGTGGCTGATGTGGCTTACGCGGCTGCTGTGGCTCCCGTGTCCCATGGCTCAGGACTCTCTTTCATTTTGTTCCAGAGCGCGCAGCTCTTGGGACTCCTACGAGTAGATCATGAGGCTGACGAAAAAGGCATTGATGCAATAGAGCATGCTCAGATCCTCGGCCCCCTCAGTCCCCTTGGTCATGGTTTAACATTGTTTTATCACATTGTTTGATATTGTCACGCCCAGGATGAACTCCATGTTCAAAAATATTCAGGCAAAGTCTACATGTCCATTTACCGTGTTCACTTGAGTGTGCACATTGGTCATTCTCGCGGTCTTGGCAATGGCTCATCCCTGAAAGTTTTGCTTAAACACATTCAACATGTTTTGCTTCCCACAGCATCAACTTCAAGCTCTTTTACGTGTTGATATAGTCATGTTGTACCTATGCATGTTAACGAAGCATGTACACATTTTCACAAGTTGACTTTTGGCGTTTGTGAGCTTCAGTGTGTCACTGCCCACAATCTTTCTGCATGCACACATTGCAACCTCAAGAATTACAGGGAGATCCTTTTTAAGAAGCGTTTCAATCAGCTTTTTCCTGTCTTTCCGAAGTAGTTCCTGCACACCAAACCTTTCAACGAAGAGCATATATATATATATCACCTGTTTCTCTGCCACCGAGGAATCGGGCATACAACTTTTCAGAGCAACAGGGTGGCGGCCACAGTTTACAGGGTGCACATGAGGATATTCAAGCTGAAGAATATGAATAATTTTAGGAGTTCAAAAAGGCTGACCTTGAAGAAAACACCGAGACTGTAGGGTAAACTAGTCATGCGACCTGACTCAACATACTTGCAGTTTGATATACTAGGATGCAGTTTCATCCCGTATATCCCGGAAACAGACTGTAGAAGGTGCAGTGGCGTGCATTTTGCCTCAAGGAGGACTGGAACTTCCTGGAACCAACAGAAACTTCATGACACTTCAGACATAGCAGAGAGCCCTTCATAACATTGGCCTCAAGCCTCCACGGACGTGGACAGGATACATCAGGATACTAGCTGCTTACTAGATGTTGAATTGGGGTATTGTATTTCTAAGTTGCTTTTGGCGACTTGAAAATAACTGTTCCTAGACATCTGACATTCGTGAGTCTTGCATCTTGGTGCTTTGCTGCTCGACATTCAGACTTCCTCTTGACACAGTTGCGGCTAAACCTTTCCATCGAAGCCAATCTTCAATCGGATTTTCCTATCTGACACCTGATTTCTTGCTTCACATGAAATGATGCAGTGGCGTGCCTGGCGTGCTGTTCCAGACGCAAAGCAGTTTGTTCCGCATGCTGAGGCCCAAATTCCTGGCGAGTTTTGTGGTTTCAATGAGCCAAGTCTTTTAGTGGAGCCAAACTCTGGGACTTGGTCTCAAGTCATCCTTGCAAAGGACATCAGAAGACATTTTTTTTCATGTGTATTTATTTCATCATTTTTCATCATATTTCATCTTTTAATCCATGAGACGCCATGAAGAGTTAATAGTTGAAGATAGTGCTGAGTTGGTTTGCCCGATCAGCCAAGCCCTATTGCTCTCTAGAGGTTTTGTGGAGGCTTTGCAGTTTCAACACCAGAGGGTCATGGTAAGTTGTAAAATTTGTACGCCCTGCTGGCACTTTCCAAAGAAAGTTCACCCAAGGTGAACATTTGGAGCGACTGCTGCATACTTTCTCACATGTCATGTCCTTGAAATGATGAAAGAGAACATGTTGAAGGAACTACTGAGGTTTTGTGGACCAGCGGCGCTCCAAGAATCGTAGCAGCTTTTATTTTCAGATCTCTGACAGCATGGTCATGCCAGAATGCTCTGGGTTGCTCTGGGTAAGATACACTCCTGATGGATGCTGGGCAGTGCTGGCTGGAACGAAATCTTGCCAACTGACATCAACTGGAGCATCAATGACTATACAGACCCCTGCACCATATTTCAAGTTGCATGCTCCTTTTATTTTTTGTTGTAAATCACCGAAGCACATCAAAATGTCAAGCGAGCGTAGCAGATGGTAGATTTAAACATTTTGCTTTAAAGCTCTTTCCGAAACAAGCCCCTTATACCAAGTATGCAAGCACACTGAGACTTCTTGTGCCAAGTTTCTTCAAAGGAGACAAAGTCAGCTCGAAGGGTTTGTTTGTCACAAGAATCCAGTCTCGCAGATGCTCAACCAGCACAAGTAGCACAAGCAGCACAACGGCTGATTTCGTGCCGTACGTGACCATATCAGAAGTGGTCATGCGGCAATTGACCCGGCGCAACCAACCTGGGTTTGAAAAGGAGCGATGGCACTGGCTTTGCCTTTCCCTTGAACCGAAGGAGCCTGATGCAAGTGGCTCTGAAACACACATTGCTTGCAAATCTCAAACACTGTCTGCCTTTGCAACATTCTTATGTCACTTACATTCTAAAGTGGGTGTCATCAAAAGTCTTATCGAAAAGAGACACAGAACCTCAAGCCGATCGATTTTGCATCAGAAGTATTGTTCAGAAGTAAGACAGACAGACAGCCAGCCAGCCAGCCAGGCAGCCAGGCAGGCAGGCAGGCAGGCAGACAGACAGATAGACACACACACACACACACTTTGAAATGACACAACTTTTCTTGACACCGCTTTGAACTTTCTGCTGACATGCAAGAACATGCCCCAGCACTGTTTCTCGCTTGAATCAGAATGAATAGATTGTAGCAGCAGAAGCTGAGTGATTCGATTCGTGTGTACCTCTAACATGCGCTTGGAGTTGGAGTCTCTCGCATGCCCAGTGGGGAAAAATCGACTTGTATCCGTGAGTTTGCACAGCAAGGCCATGACTGAGAGACAAACATAAGTTGGTGAAGCGGTAGAGGAGAAGGAATTGATATGTTATTGCTTGGGTGGATCAACGCACCCCATATGCTATGACACTATTCAGTACTAAGAAAGCCCTATTCCACACGACATACATAGAACATCATAGAACATAAGTCTATGCAAAAACATATGCACCAACAGAATTGGATGGCGATGTCAAATCCTTCGCAGCTCCATCTTGTGGTGCTCCCAGGTGTTTTCTTTTGAAAGACAGGCACGATGTATGTTTGGCAGTCAGACCCACATGCGAAGCTGCGAAGCAGTGTTTGATGCGTGAGTAAGCGTCACGTGGCGACTTGATTAAAAACAATGTTTGCAAGATTTTAAGATAAGATCGAATTTCCATGCAGCATCCGGTCACACCTATTTGTTTATTGTCAGTGTTGTTACGATGTGCATGTCTTTATTAGGATATATTCCATGTTTCCTGACTCTTGTTTGGCGTGCATCAATGAGCAACATGTAGGACATGCAAGTGAGAAAGTATAACATGCAAGTGAGAAAGTATATTCCTGTATGCAAAGAGGAGAAAACGTCCTTTTCGACCTTTGCAAAGACGGTTTCGAAAACGACCCGTGAAATCTGTGGTGTTGAGTCGTCACGCGCAGGATGGTTTATGTACGGTGTAAAGCACGTTTTGAAAAAAATCACATTGACAATGACAACAGCATTTTTGAAATTCCGCTGAAGGGACATTCACGTGCTGAGCTTGTATGTATAGAACGGCGTGTAGAAAGTGTATCGAGATATCACGAACTTATGGCAGCATTCAATGTGTTCCTTGTAATGATGGTCTCGCTGGCCATTTGAGCAGCTTCAAAACCCCCAGGAAAGGATTTTTGCAAATTGCTAACTCTGCTGCTTTCGCGACAGTCGAAAAGCAGGCCGCGAAAGGATCGCGAAGTCATTTGCCGCGAGAGCTCACCGAAAGCGAAACCCCCAGCGAAACGAGTCGCTGCGAAAGCTCTGCGAAAGCTGAAAAGAAAGCAGCTCGCGAAAGCCAAAACGCAGGCCGCGAAAGAGGCGCGAAAGTAGCTGCGAAAGAAGACACTTGAGAGTTAACAGGAAAGTCCTGAGGGTTTTTGAAACTGCTCATTTGCAGTGTGTTCATTTGGTAAGCTGACCCCTTCCGATTTGTGGAGCAAGCACAGCAAAAAAACTTGTAGGACACAATACACGAAAGCACTGGACACCGAGTGACACTACACACTGCAATATGCAAGGGCACACTCGGGACTCGTTTCCCAGCCCAATTTCTTGGCGCTGAAAGGTTGCTGAAAGGTTGGCAAATTGCAGTGTTCTTTCAGAGTTGGAATCGTTGCAACAACACATCGCTGGTCATCTAGGTCTGTGGGCAACGAAGGAGTGCCCTGGTGAGAGCGAAAGCGTTGCGCTTGCAGCTTGCCGAGAAGGTGCGACATGATGTCGATCAGAAACCGAGAAATCGATGAGTAAATCATGATGGATGTCGAACCAAAAACTTCCTGTGAGGTATTCTTGAAACAAACGGTGTAAAACATGCAACTTGTGTATTTCTTCTTCCTAAGGATGATCCGCACATCATCCTTTTTTGTGCTTTACCGAGACAGTTGTCATCGAACTTGAGATTCGCCATGATTCCAGCGGTTTTTGCACCCGTTTCCAAGCTTTCAGAACATGAGGCCAAGCAGATCCGGGATGTTTCTGAGCAAGAGGAAGCGGAGGTGCACCTGAGTTCTTGACTTTGTTTGTGCATATTGAATAGATTTGAATAGCATTGCTCAGTTCCATACATGATAAACACATGCGGAATCACGACTTGATTTCCACCAGTCACGACTTGATTTCAACCAGTCACGACTCGATTCTACCAGTCACCACTGCAGCTACTATTGACAGATACAGATTACAGATCCTTCAAAAGAAGATTTTGCAGTTCGTGAATGAAGAATTGACTACATCACAAGGTTTAAATAGCTTATTTAGCCTCACCGTGACCAGATGCGGGCCAAGCTCAGCCGGTTCTGGGTTTGTCTACACCTGAATCCTACGAAATCTACGGAGCCTAGCTGAGCCTAGTGGTCGCCCTATGCCCTGGGTTTGCAGGCGGAGCAACGAGTGAAGCTGTTGCAGTCTGGGCGCCAGCGAGCCCAGGAGAGGCCGGAGTAAGGCAAGGGGGAAAAAAACAGGACGAACAAAGAAATAAGGAGAATAGATTTGAATACAATAGCGGACCAGCAGTTAGAATATGGGAAAATCAAACTTCCGTGTTTAACGCGAGTCCAGGATATATCTGTTTTCATATGTTGTTGAGTTGCGTTAATTCACACATAGAATTTAAAAAATAAAAAGACCCCTACACTTAGAATATTTTGGATGTTCATGTATAGTATGATATTACATGAAAACCACACAAATCGTGTGTTTCACAGCCGTTTTCGAGGCGTCTCAAAACCCTGGACACAACTGTTGAATTTGTGCCTAAAACAACCACATTGGGTTCGTACATAATTAGTCACTTTGTACATAAAGCTAACCACCCCGGGCTCATTTATGTTAAAAATTAACATAAATCCATATTCTAAAACTTTAATCTTTTTTTTAAAAAAAAATTCTAAGTGCCTGTCCGACATAGTAGATGGATTTAATTTAAGATGATTTAATTATGTAACTCCAACTAATTCCAACTAGAACACATTAGTAATTATAATCTACAGTGAACCTTCGAAAAATTTTTGGAGCAAACAAGTTGGAATAATTGATTCCCTCTTGAATAAGCACTAGAGCGAACACATGTTTATGTTTAAAGGTTCGTCAGAGACATTCTTTTCTCATCTTCTCTCTGGTTTGGCGGTTGATTGTTTGTCCACTGGTGGTTCACAGCCAAAAACACATCCAAGATGGCAGAGGACACAGCTGGACGGGAAACTTCCATAAACTTCCTGTCTATGAGAATCCAGGATGCTTCATGGATCTTAATGGGCCCAACGAAAGTGAAACCACACGATGTTCCTTTTCAGTAGTCGCAGGGGCAGCAATGGATAGAAATGGTTTTTGCTTGACTTCATTGGTTTGCATGTCTGGCGGGGGTTTGTTGTGTAGCTTTCACTTGCTTGAGGCTTGCGGTCCAGGTTGCGAATCCCATGCCATGAGCGGTGTTTTCAGAGCATGTGTCATTAAGATCCCGTTCAAGATCCGGCAGCATACGCGTGATTGATTCCAATGGTATTTCAATCCAGGAATATCTAGGAACTACATCTAATAAGTGCACACTCTGGCAATGGGACTGAGTTACGTAGCTTTCACCATCTTACAGCTAGATGTTCAAAGTCTGGTGGATCACAGTGAGGAGCGATCAAAAGCTCTGAAAGCTGGGTTGTCAGAGGTGACTCAGGAGGCCGGGGTAGTCGCTGGGCAGTCGCTGAGCAGTCCCTGGGCAGTCCCTGGGCAGTCGCTAGGGGAAGAAAAACTTTGCTTCAACAAATTGAACGACCGGACGTTGCGCTGTCAAGAGCTGGCAACTGCAACAATTTTTGCATTGTGCTTCCGCTATTCCAGTCATCTAGTTGGTTCTCCCCGGTCTTCGTTTATCATTTCATGAGATGACATTTGCATTGCAAGTGAATCTGCCTTGTAATTTTCTTTTGCATGCGATTCTGTTTCATTTTCCTTTAGTGCATTAAAAACCCCTAGTCATTCCTTCAACCCCTGGAGTTGGTGTCGTGTGCGTCCCTGGCCAATTGCTATCATTGTCCAAATTGGTTCCTGCGGAAGGCGATTCCATTTGTCTCCGCTGAATTTGGGATTGAACAAATTGTCTCTTCATGAGTCTTCCATTGCCTTTGTGTCTCCAAGCGTTTGTGGGTCGGCTGCTTTCATTCCACAAACCGCTTACTCTTGAGCTTCCCAGTAGTTACAATATCTTGACATATTTTGAATGTGCCTCAATAGGATGGTTAAGCATATCTGTGGGATGTTGGTTTGAGTCGGTCCATTCAATGAGGGCCCACCGTGTCTCCCGCTGTGTCTCCCGCTGTGTCTCCCGCTGTGTCTCTGACTTCGTCCGGTCTCCCAGCTTCTGCTGCACTTTGCCCCCCTTGCCTCCCACAGTGTCACCCACTTTGTCTCGCACTTTGCTCCCAATTTGTCTCCCAGCTTGTGGCCACCTAGTCTCCCAGCTTGTCTCCCAGCACTTCTCACCTTGAATTTGGAATCCTCACTGCTGTTGGGTTGCAAAGCTAGTGGCTAAGGAGTTCGGTGCGAAAAAGTGCATTTTTGATTCAATGTTTGGTTCGTTTTTGGAGTCATACGTACGACGTAACAGAAAATAGTGTTGTGCAGCCTTTTTCGTCTGTTCGCGTGCACGCGCTATTTTTGGACATGTGAGAAGAGTGAAAACGCTACAGATTATGGTGCCACGGAAGATTGAACAAAACACTGAATACCAGTCTTTTGCAATGGTGTGGTCAATTGTTATGCAGCTGGAAAACAAACACACTTTAAATACAGATCTTTTGCTGCTCTCAGCTACGTTTCTTTTTCGTTTTTGCCTGTCGATCTTTGGCTATTTTTGGGGGATCATCAGCAGGAGGACATGCGGTGTCTTTCAGTGCTTTTTTGGTCTGTTAGCAAGGTAATCTTGGACATGCGAAAAGGTGCTAGGGTCTTTTTTTGAGCAGGTGGCACGAACCACCATAAATGCGATTATTTTATGCAAATGCAAGAAACAGTTTGAACATGTGGTGTTTGTATAGGAGAGTATAGGAGAGCTTTTGCCCCTCAAAAATGCCCTACATGTTTTCCACAGCAAATCATGATTGTTTCTTGTTTGCAAGGTTTGTTCGGACTGCGCATGACTGCGCATCCTTTTTTTCCCATGAGTTCCCCCCAAGAAAACCAGGAGGAGTCAGGAAAAAGAGGTTATGCGGAGAGGATGGAAACAAACAAGCCTTTGCTTCCACCAGTTCCAGGGTTGTCTGTCTGCAAGGTCATTTTGGAAGCTTGAAAAGGCGGTAAATGTCGGAAAATGTGGTATTGCGTTTGTTTCAGTAGCTTCAACACGAGGGGTGTAAGTAAGGGAAGTTCTGTTTCTGAACAGTCTGCAAATATTTTGTATAGTATCAATGATGTTCTTGGTGGTTTTGGTTTACTGCAAAAACGAGCCGAAGCTCACAAAGTGATTCTTAGGGGGTCGTCTTTGCGACGCTGGTGTTTTTTTTTGGTTGTTTGATAGTTAGAAATACGGGGGAGTCAGGAACATGAGTTTACGTGCGAAGATAGAAGCAAATGATCCAGGGCTGGCTGTTGTCCCCCTTCTTGCGTTGACCTTACTATTGATCGTTTTAGATTCATGGTTTGCTTTATTCGTCTATCCGGTCGGTTGTGCAGTTTCTTTGTTTGTGCCAGGTCGAAAGCCTTCGCTGGAGGATAGGTGCACTGCAGAGGCACCGGGATTCTGTCAGGACTTGTGATGAAGAGTTCTTCACATTCGAGAAATAGCAGAACAGCATAGAACAGCTGAGTTCTGGATTGCTTTTTCCCGAACTGAGAAAGCAGGTAAGCACAAGCTAGATTGGCTGCCGTCATTCCATAAGAGCGCTCTTTTTCTGGGTGCCCGATTGAACAATACCACCTCAGATGGAATAGCGAGACCCAACCTCCAGACCTTTTACATCCTTTTACATCCTTTTACTCTATAATTTATAATTTACAGACATCTTTTGCCGTTTGAAAAGTTTGATATTGGGGGAACAACCTTGTGGGTGAGGCTCTTAGACCGCCAAGAGGCTGAGACCCAAGGTGCGAGAGAGCCCAAGACGTTGAAACCAGACAGCGCCACGAAATTGTAACAGGGACACCTTCCATAGCCACGGACCTGGCACTTTATACAAAACATTGCAAAGCTTCATCGGCTATCGTAGCTGTATTCGAGCTGGAAGCTGAAAGCGAACAAGTTTATGATGCACTTAGAGTCGAGGATGTCGAGGTAGCACCCAATGCACCCAACCTTGCCGCCATTGCCTGGCAAATCCAGTGACTTGACTTGATGTCACTCGTTCCTCCCAAGTCACTGGAGGCGAGTTGCGTGAAAGTGAAGAGGCCGCTCTTGCCTCTAGACAAGCTCTTCACAACAAGCGTTCGTCGGTCTTGCTTCAGTGAAACCCTACTTTCTTCAAGTGTGTGTCTGCAGTCGCTGAACTAAGCTTCGGATCACAACTTTATTAGTCAGAAAAATGTGATATCGCATGTTTTGCCTGACGTAATCTTGTTTTGATCACAAACAGCTTCTGTCATTGCATTCATTCGGATCCAGAATTCAGAAACTCAGAAGCAATGTGGAAATCTGGAGACGTGGACTTTCGTGTGCAGTTGCTGCAGCTCCAGCAGAAGCGCCTTGCAGTGGAGGAGAAATGCAGGAGATGATCTCACTCTATCATCAGACATATTAGACTCTATCTCCGTTCCGATCTCTCCGTTGTGCAAAGTGATGTCATTTAAGACCCGACTATTGGATGCTCGTGGAAGGTTTTCTCGACTCGAGTGATCCTTTTAGTTTGAGAATGTTACAGAGTATTTGAAAATTGAATGGTTAGTTAAGTTAGTGGCCCTAAGTGGCCTAAGTGGTGGCTAGTGACTTGGCCAAGAGGAAGTACAACGAAGCCAATGAGGCGCAGAGGGTTGGATTGCGTGGTGCCAACTGCACAAGCCATAAGCATCGCTTTGCACCAACGCATGATGGATCTTCTCTATGGAGAGGGACATTCCTCATAGGGACACTCCTGGAACATTCCTTTTTATTCATTTTAATTCGAAATATTTCAATTTCATTCCAAATATATAATGCAATTTCATTCGAAATAACATGTTTTTTTGAGTTTTTTTTCAAATGATGATTTCAAGTTTTTTTTTTTAATTTCGATTTGTTTTTGTTTTTGAAATGTTCTTTTTGTTTTTTCTTGTTTTTTTTTAAAAATATGTATTTTTTTTTTTCAGTTTTTTTTTTTCCGTTTTTTTTATTTTTCTTTTTTTTTGAT
>CAMXCT020004100.1:0-12689 GCA_947184155.2 Cladocopium goreaui | reverse complement strand
TTATAAATGGAGGTTTTAATGGGAAAATCATCTATAAATGTGCCATTTTCCGCAAATCCATGGATTTACCCTCTGGTATATTAACATAGACCCTGGCAGACAGGGGTTGGAAGATTCATGTCCATTAAAAATTTTCAGGGTCTATGTTAGTTTACTAGGGGGGTACCATCTGGTTATGACTAACATAGCCATGGAAAATCCCTTATAAATGGAAGTTTTAATGGGCAAATCATCTATAAATGGGCCATTTTCAAAAAATCCATGGATTTACCCTCTGGTATATTAACATAGACCCTGGCAGACAGGGGTTGGAAGATTCATGTCCATTAAAAAATAGTGATTTTCAGGGCCTATGTTAGTTTACTAGGGGGTACCATCTGGTTATGGCTAACATAGCCATGGAAAATCCCTTATAAATGGAGGTTTTAATGGGAAAATCATCTATAAATGTGCCATTTTCCACAAATCCATGGATTTACCTTCTGGTATATTAACATAGACCCTGGCAGACAGGGGTTGGAAGATTCATGTCCCTTAAAAAAAAAGTGATTTTCATGGTCTATGTTAGTTTACTAGGGGGTACCATCTGGTTATGACTAACATAGCCATGGAAAATCACTTATAAATGGAGGTTTTAATGGGAAAATCATCTATAAATGGGCAATTTTCCACAAATCCATGGATTTACCATCTGGTATATTAACATAGACCCTGGCAGACAGGGGTTGGAAGATTCATGTCCATTAAAAAATAATGATTTTCAGGGTCTATGTTAGTTTACTAGGGGGTACCATCTGGTTATGGCTAACATAGCCATGGAAAATCCCTTATAAATGGAGGTTTTAATGGGAAAATCATCTATAAATGTGCCATTTTCCACAAATCCATGGATTTACCCTCTGGTATGTTAACATAGACCCTGGCAGACAGGGGTTGGAAGATTCATGTCCATTAAACAATAGTGATTTTCAGTGTCTATGTTAGTTTACTAGGGGGGTACCATCTGGTTATGACTAACATAGCCATGGAAAATCCCTTATAAATGGAGGTTTTAATGGGAAAATCATCTATAAATGGGTCATTTTCCATAAATCCATGGATTGACCCTCTGGTATATTAACATAGACCCTGGCAGACAGGTGCTGGAAGATTCATGTCCATTAAAAAATAGTGATTTTCATGGTCTATGTTAGTTTACTAGGGGGTACCATCTGGTTATGACTAACATAGCCATGAAAAATCCCTTATAAACCGAGGGTTTAATGGGAAAATCATCTATAAATGTGCCATTTTCCACAAATCCATGGATTTACCCTCTGGTATATCAACATAGACCCTGGCAGACAGGTGCTGGAAGATTCATTTCCATTAAAAAATAGTGATTTTCAGGGTCTATGTTAGTTTACTAGGGGGGGGTACCATCTGGTTATGACTAACATAGCCATGGAAAATCCCTTATCAATGGAGGTTTTAATGGGAAAATCATCTATAAATGGGCAATTTTCCACAAATCCATGGATTGACCGTACCATCTGGTTATGACCAACATAGCCATGGAAAATCCCTTATAAATGGAGGTTTTAATGGGAAAATCATCTATAAATGTGCCATTTTCCGCAAATCCATGGATTTACCCTCTGGTATATTAACATAGACCCTGGCAGACAGGGGTTGGAAGATTCATGTCCATTAAAAAATAGTGATTTTCAGGGTCTATGTTAGCTTACTAGGGGGTACCATCTGGTTATGACTAACATAGCCATGGAAAATCCCTCTGGTATATTAACATAGACCCTGGCAGACAGGGGTTGGAAGATTCATGTCCATTAAAAAATAGTGATTTTCAGGGTCTATGTTAGTTTACTAGGGGGGTACCATCTGGTTATGACTAACATAGCCATGGAAAATCCATTATAAATGGAAGTTTTAATGGGAAAATCATCTATAAATGGGCAATTTTCAAAAAATCCATGGATTTACCCTCTGGTATATTAACATAGACCCTGGCAGACAGGGGTTGGAGGATTCATGTCCATTAAACAATAGTGATTTTCAGGGTCTATGTTAGTTTACTAGGGGGTACCATCTGGTTATGACTAACATAGCCATGGAAAATCCCTTATAAATGGAGGTTTTAATGGGAAAATCATCTATAAATGTGCCATTTTCCACAGATCCATGGATTTACCCTCTGGTATATTAACATAGACCCTGGCAAACAGGGGTTGGAAGATTCATGTCCATTAAAAAAAAAGTGATTTTCAGGGTCTATGTTAGTTTACTAGGGGGTACCATCTGGTTATGACTAACATAGCCATGGAAAATCCCTTATAAATCGAGGGTTTAATGGGAAAATCATCTATAAATGGGCCATTTTCCACAAATCCATGGATTTACCCTCTGGTATATTAACATAGACCCTGGCAGACAGGGGCTGGAAGATTCATTTCCATTAAAAAAAAGTGATTTTCAGGGTCTATGTTAGTTTACTAGGGGGTACCATCTGGTTATGACTAACATAGCCATGGAAAATCCCTTATAAATGGAGGTTTTAATGGGAAAATCATCTATAAATGTGCCATTTTCTGCAAATCCATGGATTTACCCTCTGGTATATTAACATAGACCCTGGCAGACAGGGGTTGGAAGATTCATGTCCATTAAAAAATAGTGATTTTCAGGGTCTATGTTAGTTTACTAGGGGGTACCATCTGGTTATGACTAACATAGCCATGGAAAATCCCTTATAAATGGAGGTTTTATGGGAGAATCATCTATAAAAGGGCAATTTTCCACAAGTCCATGGATTTACCGTACTAGATCTTTGTTTGCAACTCCAAATTGCTTTGGCCATGGTTAAGTGTGTAGAAGCATGTGAAGCACAAGAATTGTTAGAAGCTAAGACGTCACTGGTGATGGAAGTATACTAACATAGACTTAATTGAAATTTGCTGTGAAACCTTGCACAATGCCAAATGCTCCCAAACATCAGGTATGAATCAGGTGATCAGGTCTACGTTTGTGGTCTTCACAGCTGTTGCGTTGCAAAGTGCAGGTATGTAAATGCATTTCAATCAAGCTGTCATGCCTCCATTTTTCCATGTTTTGTATCATGATAGCCAACATGGCTGGATTTTGTAGGTCTATGTTAGCTGAAATCTGAGTTGCAGCCTGTTTTTTCGTTGCTCACGTGTATGGTAAGGCTACCCCCTTAGGTCTATGTATTGCTTTTCTAGGTCTAAGTTTATTTAAGGTAGTGTAGTGGAACTTAATGTTTGAGTGGATTAATATTTTTTTTTTCGAGAGGCATCTTTGCATTTCTCTGGTTTGGAAGAGGTAAACAGGTGTAAACCTTGAAACGGCGAGCTTTATGACTCCGGTAGAACGCATATTTTGGGGATGTAGAACACCAACACTTGTCAAGATTCTATCATTTTTAGGAGGAAAGTAACATCACCATTTCGTGACTACCCCAAGTTGGACAGCTCCCCTTACAGGCTTCATCAGCCATTGGCTGTGTCGGTTTCACCCATTCCCCATGGCCATGGCTTTTAAGCCTCATTTTCCTTATGTTTTAATATGATATCATATCCATAAATTAGGGTATTATATCAAAGCGATAAACCATCATGAATCACCATAAATATCCATAAATCACTATAAATCATTGTGACTTGCTACAAACCACTATTGAAAACAAGGTGGGCCAGAGAACCCAAAAGCAAGACGGCACATAGCAAACCTTTTTTTTCTGCCATATGACGAAATTGCCACGATTCTGGGGTAACTGTGCTCTGCACGAACAGTGATGTGAACACCGGTGGTTTTTGGTCTCATTTCAAAGACCGGTGGCAACAGCCACAAAGATTAACAACACTGAAACATAACAACACTGAAACATATCTACTGTCTCGCTCCCTCCCAGCGAAGCTTTCCCCAAGCTATTTGCACGGTTTCCTGTCCGTCCAGCATACTGTCTCGCTCCCTCCCAGCGAAGCTCTCCCCAAGCTATTTGCACGGTTTCCTGTCCGTCCAGCATGCTGTCTCGCTCCATCCCAGCGAAGCTCTCCCCAAGCCAGCATGCTGTCTCGCTCCCTCCCGGCGAAGCTCTCCCCAAGCTATTTCCACGGTTTCCTCTCCGTCCAGCATGCTGTCTCGCTCCCTCCCAGCGAAACTCTCCGCAAGCTATTTCCACGTTTTCCTGTCCGTGCCAGCATCTGGCTACGCATGCTCCCTCCCAGCAAACTCTCCCGCAACTATTTATGCAGGGTTTCCTCTCCGTCCAGCATGCTGTCCTTCGCTTCCTCCCAGGCAGCTTCTCCCCAAGCTATTTTCCACCTTTTCCACTCTCCGTCCAGCATGCTGTCTACGCTTCCGCCCAGACGAAGCTACCTCCCACGCTATTTCCGGTTTCTTTCCCCTACCTCTCCGTCACAGCATGCTGTCTCGCTCCCTCCCAGCGAAGCTTTCCGCACGCTATTTGCACGGTTTCCTCTCCGTCCAGCAAACTCTCTCACGCCCTCCCAGCGAAGCTTTCCGCAAGCTATTTGCACGCTTTCCTGTCCGTCCAGCATGCTGTCTCGCCGCCTCCCAGCGAAGCTTTCCGCAAGCTATTTGCACGGTTTCCTGTCCGTCCAGCATGCTGTCTCGCTCCCTCCCAGCGAAGCTTTCCGCAAGCTATTTGCATGGTTTCTTGTCCGTCCAGCATGCTGTCTCGCTCCTTCCCAGCGAAGCTGTCCCCAAAGTATTTGCACGGTTTCGTGTCCGTCCAGCATGCTGTCTCGCTCCCTCCCAGCGACGCTCTCCCCAAGCTATTTGCACAGTTTCCTCTCCGTCCAGCATGCTGTCTCGCTACCTCCCCGCGAAGCTCTCCCCAAGCTATTTGCACAGTTTCTTTCCGTCCAGCATGCTGTCTCGCTCCCTCCCAGCGAAACTCTCCGCAAGCTATTTCCACGTGTTCCTGTCCGTCCAGCATGCTGTCTCGCTCCCTCCCAGCGAAGCTTTCCGCAAGCTATTTGCACGCTTTCCTCTCCGTCCAGCATGCTGTCTCGCTCCCTCCCACTGAAGCTTTCCGCAAGCTATTTGCACGGTTTCCTCTCCGTCCAGCATGCTGCCTCGCTCCCTCCCAGCGAAGCTCTCCCCACGCTATTTGCACCGTTTCCTCTCCGTCCAGCATACTGTCTCGTTCCTCCCAGCGAAGCTCTCCCCAAGCTATTTGCACGGTTTCCTGTCCGTCCAGCATGCTGTCTCGCTCCCTCCCAGCGACGCTTTCCCCAAGCTATTTGCACAGTTTCCTCTCCGTCCAGCATGCAGTCTCGCTCCCTCCCGGCGAAGCTCTCCCCAAGCTATTTCCACGGTTTCCTCTCCGTCCAGCATGCTGTCCCGCTCCCTCCCAGCGAAACTCTCCGCAAGCTATTTCCACGTTTTCTTGTCCGTCCAGCATGCTGTCTCGCTCCCTCCAAGCGAAGCTTTCCGCAAGCTATTTGCACGGTTTCCTCTCCATCCAGCATGCTGTCTCGCTCCCTCCCAGCGAAGCTTTCCGCAAGCTATTTGCACGCTTTCCTGTCCGTCCAGCATGCTGTCTCGCTCCCTCCCACCGAAGCTTTCCGCAAGCTATTTGCATGGTTTCCTGTCCGTCCAGCATGCTGTCTCGCTCCCTCCCAGCGAAACTCTCCCCACGCTATTTGCACCGTTTCCTCTCCGTCCAGCATGCTCTCTCGCTCCCTCGCTTTCCGCAAGCTATTTGCACGGTTTCCTGTCCGTCCAGCATGCTGTCTCGCTCCCTCCCAGCGACGCTTTCCGCAAGCTATTTGCACGGTTTCCTCTCCGTCCAGCATGCTGTCTCGCTCCTTCCCAGCGAAGCTTGCCGCAAGCTATTTGCACAGTGTCCTCTCCGTCCAGCATGCTGTCTCGCTCCCTCCCGGCGAAGCTTTCCGCAAGCTATTTCCACGGTTTCCTCTCCGTCCAGCATGCTGTCCCGCTCCCTCCCAGCGAAGCTTTCCGCAAGCTATTTCCATGTTTTCCTGTCCGTCCAGCATGCTGTCTCGCTCCCTCCTAGCGCAGCTTTCCGCAAGCTATTTGCACGGTTTCCTCTCCGTCCAGCATGCTGTCTCGCTCCCTCCCAGCGAAGCTTTCCGCAAGCTATTTGCACGGTTTCCTCTCCGTCCAGCATGCTGTCTCGCTCCCTCCCACCGAAGCTTTCCGCAAGCTATTTGCACGGTTTCCTCTCCGTCCAGCATGCTCTCTCGCTCCCTCCCACCGAAGCTTTCCGCAAGCTCTTTGCATGGTTTCCTGTCCGTCCAGCATGCTGTCTCGTTCCCTCCCAGCAAAGCTCTCCCCACGCTATTTGCACCGTTTCCTCTCCGTCCAGCATGCTCTCTCGCTCCCTCCCTCCCTCCCAGCGAAGCTTTCCGCAAGCTATTTGCACGGTTTCCTCTCCGTCCAGCATGCTGTCTCGCTCCCTCCCAGCGAAGCTTTCCGCAAGCTATTTGCACGGTTTCCTCTCCGTCAGCATGCTGTCTCGCTCCTTCCCAGCGAAGCTTTCCGCAAGCTATTTGCACAGTTTCCTCTCCGTCCATCATGCTCTCTCGCTCCCTCCCAGCGAAGCTTTCGGCAGGCTATTTGCACGGTTTCCTCTCCGTCCAGCATGCTGTCTCGCTCCCTCCCAGCAAAGCTTTCCGCAAGCTATTTCCACGGTTTCCTCTCCGTCCAGCATGCTGTCTCGCTCCTTCCCAGCGAAGCTTTCCGCAAGCTATTTGCACAGTTTCCTCTCCGTCCAGCATGCTGTCTCGCCCCGTCCCGGCGAAGCTTTCCGCAAGCTATTTCCACGGTTTCCTCTCCGTCCAGCATGCTGTCTCGTTCCCTCCCAGCGAAACTCTCCGCAAGCTATTTCCACGTTTTCCTGTCCGTCCAGCATGCTGTCTCGCTCCTTCCCAGCGAAGCTTTCTGCAAGCTATTTGCACGGTTTCCTGTCCTCCAGCATGCTGTCTCGCTCCCCAGCGAAGCTTTCCGCAAGCTATTTGCACGGTTTCCTCTCCGTCCAGCATGCTGTCTCGCTCCCTCCCGGCGAAGCTTTCCGCAAGCTATTTGCACGGTTTCCTCTCCGTCCAGCATGCTGTCTCGCTCCCTCCCAGCGAAGCTCTCCCCAAGCTATTTGCACGGTTTCCAGTCCGTCCAGCATCCTCCCTCCCTCCCTCCCTCTCTCCCTTCCTCCCTCCCTCCATCCCTCCCTTCCTTCCTTCCTTCCTCCTTTCCTTCCTTCCTTCCTTCCTTCCTTCCTGCCGTCCTTCCTTCCTTCCTTCCTTCCTTCCTTCCTTCCTTCCTCCCATCCTCCCATCCTCCCTTCCTCCCTTCCTCCCTTCCTCCCTTCCTCCCTTCCTTCCTTCCTTCCTTCCTTCCTCCTTTCCTTCCTTCCCATCTCCGACCCATCTCCGTCCAACACTCCTTCTCGCTCCCTCGCGACAAAGTGCCTAAACGAGAACCCAAGCATCGGAGATGCTTTTGGGAAAAAAACATGAATCACTGCAAACATCACTATGTTTTTCACCATGATTCACCATAGTTATCACTATAACTCACACTCATTGGCAGCTCCAAGGCCCAGTGCGGCCGCCAAAGACGACCTCTTGAGCGTTTTGGGCATCGATGGATCTTGTGCCCAGGTCACCGTGGAGGAGCGTTGAGTGGCCGTTGGTTATTGAATGTTATTGATGCTTGCAATAATCAATCACAACGATAATCATCATCATCATCTCCGCCATCTCCATCATCACCACCACCACCACCACCACCATCATCCAATTATTATACTGATGATTGTGCACAATAGTTATATACTTGCATAATGATGATGAGTACACTAATTATTATGCTTATGATTGTTAGAATAACTGGGATTAATATGGATAATCAATCATCTTTGGGATGGCATTTGGATCATTTGGATTATTGGATTAGTGACGATGATGATGATGATGATGATGATGAGGATGACGACGATGATACCAATGCCTATATTTGATTATGAACTTATTGTAATTATTTTAGTCGTTGGGAATGATTGGATGATATTACATGGTATTATTATGATTACATTGCTATAGTATAGTTGTTGGGAATTATTGGGAGCTATTGGATGATCATAACCATTGGATGATTGTAACTATCGGCAATCAACAATTATAATACTCCAATGGTGGGATGGTAGCCATTGGAGCACAAATTGTGATTATCATGGTAGATAATCATAATGAGGAACATTGGTGCTGCATGGTTTTTTTTGATCTTTTTTGTGTATTTTTTGGGACTGGGGAGAAAAAGTGTGCTCCCTGTTTCCTATATATACAATTATATACATATCATTCTCTTCACTGGAGACTGTAGTTGGCCCAGTTGGCAATGATCAAACAGTCAGCAACTTGTTCAAAATTTTCCCAAATCAGGCAGTGTGATGGGACTGCCAGGTTTCAGAAGCTTTTCCTGCTGCGATTTACAACCATTGGCAGGAGACCAAAGCTGGCATTGAGGACTTTGAATATGCTCTTCAGGCGACTCGATGGGGCAGCCGGGCAGGTTTGCAATTGAATCTGGCAATCTGGCAATAGGAAAGCTACATTTCTAAATGGAATATCATTTGCACATGGATTCGGAGGATTTTCCGACGGAATGATGGCATATGATGGCATGGTGTAGGGGGTTAAAGGGCTGCTGGCTTCATTCGGTTTGGTGCTTTTGACAAGCCCCAACTGACCTGTAAATTATATAGCAGCTAGATTCAGAAATCCTGTGGGAGATAGCTCCTCGTGAGACTGGAAAATGGCGATCTTCTCATACAGCCAATGTCGTGTGATGCCATGTCGTAACCATGTGGCCAACAGCCATATGAGTCGGTTTGAAAATGGGGTATACCCCCAACCCGAGCTATTGATATAGGGATAATTGGATAATGATAATAAATTAGTGGAGAATTGGAATGCCCTGTTTTCAGACAAACCCATATTGGTGAAGAATGCTTTGCATCATCTCTCGTCAGCATTATTGTCAATTCTATTCGCAAGCGACGATCAGCTGGGATTCGCACGCACTAGGACACTAGGATCAAAACGCTGGGACGAACAAATGCAAACAAATACACTCTCAAAGAGGCCTCAATCACATAAAACATCACAACACCATTTCCTTTCTCATCTTCAGCAACCACATCATCATTTTTACCTTCTGGCAACCATAGGTGGCATTTGATGATTTTTCCACAAAATACCGCCTCCACTCACAGGGGATTCCCAATGTATTTTTGCCAGGCAGCGGTCCTCCAGAGGCTTGAGCAGCCGGCCAATGAGAGGGAGGCCAGCTGGAGATGGGGATCGCGGCAAGATCCGGTGATTTATCATCTTCCAACATGGCAGTGGATGGAGTGGATCGTGAAGCTTAAAAATGCTTGTGATGTTGGAAAAAACACAAATAAACTATCCTAATTTTACCATAAATGGGTGGTGTAAACCATGACATGATCGGTAGTGTATTATTGCTTTGCCAACACTAAGTAGTTGTAAATGGTTTTAATATTGGAATCGGGGCCAATACCAACAATGCGATGACGCTGGCAGTGGCTGTTAGGTAGGTTGGTACGGCTTGGGGAGAGAAGCCATGGTGACGTGGGCGATGCAAGATAATCAACCTTGGGGAAACTGCCACCGCGGAATGTCCGTACTCAAGACGTTTTGGCCCACATCGTACATGACAGCTGGGTCCAGCCCCTTCACTCGCTGCAAACTGACAAGTTGGCTGAAACGCCTTCCACTGGATCAACTCAACTCAGGCAAAACGGAACAGCAGGAGTCAGTCCTGCCGTCCTTATTTTTTTTGCCGGGAGGTGCCGCGCATCATTGAGCTGGCCGCAGATTGTGTTTGTGCGCTCTACGAGCGTGCCAGCGTGCCCGATGTCTCGGCATCGGAGACGGACAGGTGTGGAAGACATGTTTTGCGGATTTGCGGTGGATGGGGTGCGACCTGCTGCCACCCTTCAACAAAACCCACAGTTAGGGTGGGTGAAGGGTACCGCTGATGAAATCCAGGGTTGAGATGACAGTCAGGAAGCAATGTCACACCAAAGAGCTTCACAGAACACTAATTATTCTGGATTGATGCAACCCTACTCTCTACTCATACCAAAAGAATCCCAAGAGCACATGGACATAGTACTGCCATGGTGGACCATCTGGTGTCAAACTTGTGAGCCAAGCTGCTGGTGTTACGATGGATTCGCTTCCAAACAGTGTGCTGCAACCATTGGACAGGGAAAATGCCAGACGAATGGCTTATGTGAGCCTCATGTTGGAATTCCCTCTTCAAATCCTCGACTAGTACAACCTTAGTCATAGTCAGGTCATAGTCCTTAGGCAAAGTGACACGCATGAGAATGTCAGCCTTTTAAGATTTCCCCCAGCGTGCATTTGAATGTGCATATCTTGACAGCAAGGGGCGCCCTAATACACACACATGTATGTATATATATGTATATATAGATTTATAATGATTTATATACATACCACTTTTTCCAAAGCAGCTCAGCTCCGAAAATCAGTCAGGAGGAGAATCCCTTGTCATCCCTGCAATTTTTCATTTTTGATTCCCTGAAATGGGACCAATATGACCTAGCCATACCTAGCCAGCTCCTTCCACCTTCGGCAGCATGTGACCCGTGGCCATGTCGATGCGTGAGATGGGGGCGCCCACCGCGCCCATGCCGCTGGTGAAACTTTCTGGGGCACCTGGGGCACCAGCGGCACCGGGCGCGGGTCAACAGCTGGAGGCCGTGGGCGAGCCACTTAGGAGAAAACATGGTTGAATCGTGATGATAATTCAATATGATCAATATGGGAAGATCTGCACTAATACTATCGACGAACCAGATCGAATCAGTATGCCAGCGTAGTGCGGCCCGCTATTTCGCAACCAGCCAGCCAGCTGGGCGGCCGGCCGACCAGCCAAGAACCAAGCAGCCTCAAGCGCAGCAAGCCGCAGCCAGCTGCAGCCGACCAGCCGAAAACCAAGCCGAGGGCAGCTACACACCACAAGCTCCCAGTTGAATACCAAAAGGAAAGAGCTGAGACGAAAAGAAAGAAAAGGAAGAGAACTACTCGTACGACCGAAAGGAAAGTGCTGAAACGCAAACGAGAGCCTTGAAACGACAGAAAGGAGAAAAACTGAATCGGAAAGGAAAGCGTTTACTGTACATAAACGAAAGGATAGCATTGACACGGAAAGGAAAGAGTTTGAGACAAAAAGAACGGCTTGAGACAAAAAGACAGGGCTGCAAAGAAAAGGGAAAGAGTTCAATGAGTTCAAGACAAAAACACGGGGTTGAAACGGAAGGACGGGGTTGAGACGAGAGAACGGGGTTGAAGCGAAAAGGAAAAGGTTGAAGACAAAAGGACAGGGTTGAAACGGAAGGACAAGATTGAAACGAAAGGACTGGGTTAACAAGAGAGGGTTCACACAAAAAGGAGAGATCGGACATGAAAAGGAAAGAGCTGACATGTAAAGGAAAGAGCTGAGACGAAATGGGCAGGGTTGAGACAAAAAGGCGAAGAAATTGATACTTTGAAATGAAAAAGAAAGCGTTTAGTTTAGACAAACAATTTCAGCCCCTGCCTTCTCCTGCAAAAGAAAACGTTTCATAATGTTTCATATATGAGCAAAGTTGACGTGTTGAGTTAAAAACACTTCCACCCCTTGACCCCACGAAACAATACGTTCACCATATGAACCAAGTTGGCAAGTAGAGTCGCTTTTAAAACTAACCCCCCACCCTCCACCCTACAAAATGATACGTTCAACAAATGAATGCAGTGGACATGTTCAACATGTGAATAGATGTGAATGTAGTGGACATGTTGAGTCATTTTTTGAATATTTTAAACTTTCCTTCCCTCGCCCACACCCACAAATACGTTGAACATATGAAGAACGCTGGCATGTTGAGTCATTTTTGAAATTGACCTCCCCCCCGACCCTATAACACGATACATTCAACACATGAAGGCAGTGGACATGCTAAGTCATTTCTTAAGTTACCGCCCCGCTCCCCTACAAACAATACGTTGAACATATGAATAAAGTTCACATGTTGAAGAATTTAACAAATTTCAACCCCCTTCCCTTACAAAGCAATATACATTCATCATATGTAGAAAGTTGACATGTTGAGCTGAGTCACTGTTTTAAATTTACACCCTACAACACACAACGTTCAACATAAACGCAGTTGATGTGTTGAGTTGAGTCATTGTTGTAAATATCCCACAACAAGATATAACTTCAACATATGAACGCAGTGGACATATTAAGTTTTAATTGTCATCCTGTCTTTCCGTACACGACAACAGGTTGAAAGTATGAACAAAGTTGACATTGAGTCAAAGTCAATACATTTAAACATTTCACATACTTTTTCTACAGAACAATACGTTGAACATATGAACCAAGTTGGCATCTTGAATTATTTCTAAAATTACCCCCGCTCCCTACAAAACAATAAGGTGAAGATATGAAGACAGTTGGCATCTTGAGTCATGTTCGAAATTTACCACCCGTTTTGACCATGCAAGACAATACAATCATCATATGAACGCAGTGGACATGTGGAGTTTTTTTTAGTTTCTCGCAACCGCCACAACTTTCGACAAAAC
>CAMXCT020004099.1:37874-46031 GCA_947184155.2 Cladocopium goreaui | reverse complement strand
TTTGGAGCATGATGCAGCATTTGTGCTCTGCAGTTTTGAAGGTTTCTGTTTGCTGCAGGGCTTTGCAGAAAGGTGTTTGTGCTCACGCCCATGTCAATCCAGACATGCAGTTGCTTTGCCTATCTTTCAAGTATGAGCACGATGGCAGTCTGACCTGAGAAAGAATATGTTTGCGGCATGGAAGACAGGTGAAAGTACAATGATGGTCGGACAGAAATCATCACCTGTGCGAAATGCGTAGCAACCAATTCCTTTCATCACAGCATGATGCTGGTTTGACCCGACATTCAACTGCTGTTGTGTTACGGACATTGCCATTTTGACTTTTTGACTGTCCATTCCGTGAGACATTCAACGCCACTAATGCAGTCCCCTGATCCTCATTCTTCTTAGCATATCACTACCCCTCACAAACCCTGACCGAGTGCATTGGCCATGATACTGGATCGAAAGCTTTTTCAACACTGTTGGTTATAGCCCATGGCGAGGTGCAGCCATAAGCGTGGCAAGACGACACGGTGGTTAATGCATGGCACCGGGCTTGTTTAGAGTTTTTGCTTCCAGGCAGGCAATCATTTTGAGCTTTTAAGTCTTTTAAGTTTCAAGCATCCAGCAATGCCTGGAGCTGCCCAGAATCTGGCTGCATGAAATCTGACGTCTTTTTGCTTGGCCGTGCTGTTGCCGTTCTTACGAGGATTGCTGGCACACGTCGGCTCTGTTTTCAGTGGACAGGAGGGCGAAATCAATCACAGCACGATTTTGATTTCCTTTTAAAGTGCTTAGGGCATTCACACGTTGAACCTGCTGTAGAAGAGGTGAGCTCTCATTTCAATGGTCAATCCTATATCCTATGAGACAAAACCATGTATGACAAGTTCAGCAGCGATTTAGGTTTCTTGATAGTCATTTCTTGCATGTGGTGAGTATGCAGGAGAAAGGACAGTCCATGACCAGTTTATTGCCTTGAGTTCAAAGAGTTTCCTGTTTCTGTTGTGTTGTGGCAAAAGAAGGGGAGGGTTCTTGGAGTAGGAGCCTGAGGAGCAAAGGTGGCTGCCAAGCATCAGTGAAGACGGGTGCTGCAGACGTTTCCATTTGAGCTGAGTTGCCTAAGGCCTATGTGAAGCTGACAACTAGCAGCAGTAGCGCCCTGTTTTTTCCAAAACCCCGTTTTGGTCTGTGGGTCGATGCTTGGCTGCGCAAGAAGACTGGCCGCAGTTGCCTTTTGATAAAACTTCGAAGCGATAATCGGTCTCTGACTGGTCGGAATGCAAGTCTTGGTACCCATTGGTTTTCCGCCTGTGACCTGCCTTGATAAGGATCAATAGATTTTCCATGATATTCCTGGCATCCAGACCATTGTTTCCAGCTGCAACCAATCAGTGATTCTGTGTCAACTCCTCTCATCGATTTGCCACTGAGATTGAAAGGACTCGCGTCATCGCCGTTGCGTTTTTTTCATTTGGGGACTGCTTTCAACGCTCGGATACAGTGCTTGAATTTTCCAGGTTTGAACATCCCCACGCCACTTTTGCTTGCGCAGAGCCTTTGTGTACGAGAGATTCTGCATCCCTGTCGCATCGTGGTCTTGCCCAGCAGCTGCAAAGAAAAGTGACACGACATGGTGCCAAATCCAGTCGTTGGCTGTCGGACCGAAAGCTTTTTCAACACTGTTGGTTATAGCTCATGGCGAGGTGCAGCCATAGGCGTGGCAAGACCACACAGCGGTTAATGCATGGCACCGGGCTTGTTTAGAGTTTTTGCTTCCAGGCAGGCAATCATTTTGAGCTCTTAAGTCTTTTAAGTTTCAAGCATCCAGCAATGCCTGGAGCTGCCCAGAATCTGGCTGCATGAAATCTGACGTCCTTTCGCTTGGCCGTGCTGTTGCCGTTCTCAGGAGGATTGCTGGCACACGTAGGCTCAGTTTTCAGTGGACAGGAGGGCGAAATCAATCACAGCATGATTTTGAATTCCTGAAGCACTTTGGGCAACTTGCATTGCCAATCCGATATCTATCATATCTATCGATTTTGCTTTCGAAACAGAACTGCAGATGTTGCATGATGAGTCATTAACCGCGGCAATTTCTACTTCGGTAGGAGCAAGAGAGCAGGAGGATGTTGGGCTTAGACAGGTTTCAGTCAGACTCGTGAATTCCTTTCAGACTCGCTAGACTTGCCTTTCACAGTCCCTTTCACAGTCCCTTTCACAGTCCCTTTCACACTCCGGAATCAAAAGGAATTTGCATTGTGGAGAGGGTTGGTTTTCGTAAAAAATAGATGGCTGAATGGCAGACCTCCAACATGTACCAGCAACCCACATACATCACGGATCCTTTAGCACTATGCGACCAGGATACTTGCTGCCAACCCAAGGCCGGGAGCTTCAAATGCAAGCAAGAATTTATGATCATAAGTAGCACCATGAATTTACCTGACCTGAGTTGATAGATATGGGAAAATCTTTACAAGCACATCGATTCTTCATGCCTGAGCGAAGGCCTGAATTCGAGCATGAAAAGATTGGTGCCAAGAAGCTGTCTACCATCCAGCTTTAGCTTGAGGAACCTATGTGTACAGAAGGATGTTTCCCACAGGCAGAAGCTCGACTGTCAGCCAGTTGTGCAAATCGAGCATCGTCGAAAGATGAACTCTTGAAATTGGCAAGAAAATGCCAAAACCAAAGAGTGCAGACTCAGTTGAGGACATGCAGACAGCTGTTGCAGTGGATGGTTGACTCACTGATTCTGCAGTTTAGTGCGGACCGAAGGCTGAATTTACAACATCTAGCATGAAAAGATTGGCACACAGAACTGTCTACTCTGCAGCTGTAGCTTGAGGGACCTACATGCACAGAAGGTTGTTTTCTACAGGCAGAAACTTTACCGTCAGCCAGCTGTACAAATCGAGATTCCCAGAAGATAAGCTTCTGAAATTGGCGAGAACTTGCCCAAAGCAGAAGGTGCAGACTCAGTTGAGGACATGCAGACAGCTGTTACAGCGTATATATATATATAGTTGACTCACTGATTCTGCAGTTTAGTGCGGACCGGAGGCTGAATTTACAAAATCTAGCATGAAAAGATTGGTACACAGAACTGTCTACTCTGCAGCCGTAGCTTCAGGGACCTACGTGCACAGAAGGATGTTTTCCACAGGCAGAAGCTTCACTTCAAATTGGGTGGATATTTTGTGTGAAAGCCTGGCCACAAAGATCCCTGGCACCACAGCTATTCGCCCTCGAAGCCACGACCCATCAGCTAGCTGTACAAATGGAGATTTCTAGAAGATAAGCTTTTGAAATTGGCAAAAAATGATCAAAACCAAAGATTGCAGACTCAGTTCAGGCCAAATGTCTTGCGGGAAATGCCAGGAGAGCCATTCAGCAACTGTCTACTGTGCAGCTGTCTACTGTGCAGCTGCAGCTCAAGCAACCTTTGGGCACAGAAAGATGTTTCCCACAGGCGGACGCTTGACTGTCAGCCAGCTGTATAAATCGAGATTCCCAGAAGATAAGCTTTTGAAATTGGCGAGAACTTGTCAAAACCAAAGAGTGCAGACTCAGTTCAGGCCAAATATCCTAAGGCCGAATTTGCAACATCTAGCATGAAAAGATTGGTACACAGAACTGTCTACTATGCAGCCGTATCTTAAGCAACCTACGTGCACAGAAGAAGGATGTTTTCCACAGGCAGAAGCTTCACTTCAAATTGGGCGGATATTTTGTGTGAAAGCCTGGCCACAAAGATCCCTGGCACCACAGCTATTCGCCCTCGAAGCCACGACCCATCAGCTAGCTGTACAAATGGAGATTTCTAGAAGATAAGCTTTTGAAATTGGCGAGAACTTGCCCAAAGCAGAAGGTGCAGACTCAGTTGAGGACATGCAGACAGCTGTTGCAGTGGATGATTGACTCATTGATTCATCAGTTCTGCGCTGGCCGAAGGCTGACATTCCAACACCTACTATGAAAAGATTGGTGCAAAGCAGCTGTCTACTGTGCAGCTGCAGCTTAAGCAACCTTTGGGCACAGAAAGATGTTTCCCACAGGCGGACGCTTGACTGTCAGCCAGCTGTATAAATCGAGATTCCCAGAAGATAAGCTTTTGAAATTGGCGAGAACTTGTCAAAACCAAAGAGTGCAGACTCAGTTCAGGCCAAATGTCTTGCGGGAAATGCCAGGAGAGCCATTCAGCAACTGTTTGCCGCAGTATTTTGTACAGAATTTGGACAACGATGTGCATGTCTGCATGTCTTAATGCTTAATTATAGCTTGAACGTTTTCAGGGTGCCTGTAGAGAGGAACATTTGATGCCAAAAGCACGTTGCCAGGGTTTGGCGCAGGCCTAACAGGTTCCAAGACGTGATGGTCTAAGGCCTCACACGGTGTGACAGCCGTGACAGCTTAAACACCAACCATGGGTGAGGCAGGTTGGGCGTCGGCTTTGGTCCCCACCGTCACCCACCAAAGGCTCAAACCTTTCACCCTGTGTGTACAATGAGGGCCGCCAAGCCTTCCACTGTAGAGACCTGTGATTGCTCTGTTCTTACCATCCCGCAGACCTGAAGGGGCCACAATTGAGACGCTGCGGCAGCATTGAGAGATAGTGACAGATGGAAGGAGCAGAGCCAGCTCACCAGAGGTCCCTGTTTCCCGAGTCTGACACGTTCTTTGCTGTTTGAGGCCCATCCTGAAGAACCGATGCATGGCATACAGTTTTGGCATGTCATCTCAACCAGCTCCCTGGCTTGCACCGTTGTGGTTGCAAGATCTCTGACCAGTTAGTTGGATCGCCTTCCACTCGAATCGTGATATGATCTCCAGCTATTCTCATGGCATGAGACAGATGAACAAGTTTACGCCAACCTGGATGGAGCCTAAAGTGATCCGCAGTATCTCGGATGCTGCTTTAAGCATGGCAAGCTCTGCGTTGTCCAGCATCGGCGGGAGTTGCCACACCAAAGGAAAGCATGCTCAAGTTGACCCATATTTTGATATCCCGATACGATTGCTGCCTCGTTTCATCACGGTAAGGAAGGAAATCCGCGCAGTTTCTGACGAAAACTCCGCTCTCCAGAGAGCTAAGCCAGCTAAGCCAGCAAAGCCAGCTAAGCCCAAGTCTTGTTTCTACCACTTGGAGAGGAAGGACTGAAGCTCGGCGAATGGGATATCTTTCCTCGGCTCTCCCATTTATCCTCAGCCAAAGGCGAGAGGAAGTGTAAAAAGAAGACAAGATCTTTGCCATGCAGCAGGAAGTCCGTGTGTGCGCAAGCCATCCATTGCAAAGCGGGCCTTTCTGCTCCTGAGATTGAAGAGTTCAACACGTAGCACGAGTAGCAATGCCGACAGTATGATGAGGACTGCGGCGGAGTGGGTGTGCGCTGTGTCTCTTCTCCTGCTTGAAGATTACTGTAACAGACATATCTTTCAGAAAACAGAAATTGTCAACTGATTCGGTGATCTGCGGATGGGCGCCCAGGCTCTTCAGAATTCGCAGCAGCTGATGCTTCATGCTCGCTGAGTCGTCAATCTGCCATGGTTTTGACCATGGTGGTTGCTGTTTCCCCATGGGGAATGATCCTCCATCCATCAATAATTGTTTTTCGTTTTTCATATGTTTTTCATATGCAAACAGAAACTGTTGGGGAAACCACAAAAATTGGCTTGTCAGCTTGGTGTGAATTCGAATCGTGCCATATCATGCCATGACATTTACTGATGGTGAATGGCTTTGATTTCCATCTTTGGTGTGAATCCGAGGGGTACCAGGGCTAAACCACCTCGTATTTCTGGAAGTGGCGTTCTAGGATGACATCATGGGTTTGGCTGCTTTGGGATATTCATCAGCAAATCTATAGATTTATCAAACCCGCAGACTGGGATAGAACCAACAGCGAGTTTAACAAATTCTCCAGTAAAAGTTAGAGTGTAGCAGTGTGTCACTAGAGCACCAGCTGGCCAGGTGCGGGACAGACAGCTTGCGATTGTTGCTGTCAATCTTCAGAAGGCTGGTATATCTTCACTACTTCTATTTGGATGGCATTTGCCAACCAAACACATTGCAAATCATTTCTTCCCGGTTCAAACTGGTTCAAGCCAGGACTCACAACCAAACAAGTTCCCGATGTTGGCATTCAAGAATTGAGCGGGAACTTGAGTCCATTCTTAGTTTGATCGCTTCAACTTTTTCAGGGCAGCGTGCCTTGAGTTTTGACAGACAACGCGTGCAAATAGTCGTTCTCAACGTGAGTTGAATCTTTGCATTTTGCATCTCCACTTTTGACATCAGAGTCTCAGAGTAGGTTATATATTGTTTTGAGACGGGTGAAATTGCTCATCACCAAATCATCAGGCATGCATCTACACGCAGCACCGCATTGTGATGTGAAACGGCATTCGGTAAGATGGAATAGTTCCTTATATTCCTTCTAAAGCACACAATGTATTCTTGTGTCTCTTTTAAAAACTCAAGTCTTAATCATCATATGTTTTTTCTTTGCACAGCGTGGAATAAGTCTTGGTTCTTGTTTCGACCAGCTGCAAGTCAGAGTGTTGATGGGCTCTCCGCAGATCTGGGCTGCAGGAAAGGATCATGCCGTTGCAAGCCTTCATTGAGTCCGCCAGGCCAGGCAGTGGGAGTGGAATTTGCGTGGCTGAAATGTTATCCACAGATTTACAGGTAAACCCTTGTTTCTTTGATGGGGAAATAGGCCAAGCAGCTCAAAATGATTCAAGATGCAATGTTTTCCAGGGTATCTGCAGTTGAGGTAAGCCATAACTTTAGGAACCCGAATCCAGATGATTTGCACCAGGATATGATGCTCAATTTCTTTGGTTCATCTCGGACTTGCACATGAAACAGGGCGAAGTGGACAATGACCCTTGAAAGATGTTACAATGACATCCTGAAAGTGTTTTTCCCTTTGAGAAACTCTCCTATAGGTTTCCTATTCTTGAAACTTCCGCCACCGCCTTGTGCGGTACTACTGGTATAGATTTGTGATGATTTATAAAGATTTTTTATACTTATGTAAGATTCATGTGCAATTTCACCAATACAAGTTGAAAGTTTAGCAACAAAGACTTTGACTCTTTAAAAACAAAATTGAGGAACCAGATTTAATGAACCTGGGCTAGTTTTAATGGAACATGTAATGTACAGGATACCACCCTCTTGTTTTTTGGGGGGGTTCCCTGTAGTTTCCTTTTATACAGTCCAATACATCGAAACGGAGGGCTGAACAGCCATGAGCAACCAGCTGGTTGGTGTCGACAGAAGGGTACATCCGTATGTGTTGTTATTTTTGGCCAGGATCGACTGCTACAACAACTTGGTGCTCTTAAAGAACCTATGGGACCGCACTGCTTGGGGCAAGGGAAATGTCTCTGAAATCCCTTTGAGGTATGAAACAAATCAAAAGATACGCTTGTACCTGAGATTGGACGTCCATGCACTGAATCCTTGCAGTTCCACATTTTTTTTTGGCAATTTCATGGCCTTTATTCAAAAGAAAATCAATGTTCGGGGTGAATTTGCCAAAGATGATTTCTTGGATACACTAAAGAATATGGCCACAATGCCACGGTGATCCTTGAAGATCATGTAATGGTGCTACATTCTGGGTAAATCACAATTTTGGATGGGAAACCCAACCTCCATTTTCATCCATTCAGCGATTTGAGCAGGACCTGATTTGAGCAGGACCTGATTGTCATGGTGCGGGAAACCTTCTCTGCTTGGTGCTCAATGGATCTGTGGATCTAGGTCAAATGGCCATTCGGATGGGTTAGATATGACCATTGGTGGTGAATCATATTATTCTTGGATGGGCAACATTCTCGTTGGCTTCGGATCAGGTTCGGACCTCTCATTTTGGATAATTGCTACTTTGAACATTTTGAACCCTTGCTTTGAATGTCCTTGTTGATCTTTGAAGATCATGTCGGAAAGCAGTTTCAAACAGGGGTTTGAGGAGAAAACAATCATTGCACGTGGCTGCTTCCCCGTCAGCCCCCGTCACCCCTCATGGGCTGCCACCGAAGGCACAATGTGCTGTGGGAAAAGATTGGTGGCCACGGTTCGTGAATTGAGCAACCAGGTCGCGGCCACAGAATTTTGAGGTCTTGTTGCATCAGTTCTAGAATTAACCGCTCAAAATG
>CAMXCT020004099.1:10374-32874 GCA_947184155.2 Cladocopium goreaui | reverse complement strand
AGGCTCTAAGATGAAGCACAGTGCCTCTTTTATGGTCGTCCGTATCGATAAAAAACTCGGACGAGAACGGACACAAGCCAAGCTTCGGCCTTGGCGCAGAAAGGCGGAAAGTGCATAAAAAACATTAAAATTCAACAACGTTTGAACTCAGCTTGGTTCAAAAGTGTCGGAGTGTTGCGAAATATTCGAAGTCACAGAGACGTGGCACTGGAGACAGAGCAAGCAGCTGAAAAACAGGTTGGAAGTCAAAGCCCAGCCTCAGAAAGAAGAATAGCAGCCAGTTCCATGATGGAGCACAGACATGGCCATATAATACTGCAGGGAAAGACCAAAAGCGAATGTTTGATGAACCAACCCAGAACTTCAACGGACTCCAAAACTCACAAAGTCACGCCTAGGTTTCACCTAGCCTTTGGGTTGTGAAGCCGGTCAACTTTGATGAAATTACAGCCTTTTACAATAAACGTGAAAAGGCCGCGAAAAGTGAGTGAACAGTCCTTGAAAAGCCCGTGAATACATGGTTATCAACATGTTCCATCATTTCCTGCAGTATGGGTGAATTGTAGGTAGACTTTAGTCAAACCTGTCCTTTGTGATAATGCACTCAGTGAACCTATCCTTTGGAAGCGCTGGGCAACAACACAAGATTTACAGCAAGTATCAGCGTATATATGTTACATACACGAGAAAAAATCAAGACTTGATTGCCACGAAAGGTGTGTCAGATTCCACTGCTGATTGCGCGGACAAAGAGCAAAGACTTCGAAGACCGGCGATCGACAAGTACGCGCTGACAACGAACCTAGGAACCAGCCTGATTCACAGCTACTCCCAGCTCAAACATGGAACAAAAACACAATTCATCAAATCCAAGGGGATAAGCCTTTAATTGTTTTTTCAGATATGCTTTGTGAATCTCTCTTTCATAAAAGGGCAGGTCCATATGCATTGGTTGGGAAGATAGCAAAATTCGGGATCTTCACAGAAAAGTGTGGGATTTCCATGGCAAAGTTTGGGACTTTCACGCCGGGACCACGCATGGACCACTCTCCAGGTCACAAGCACAGAAATTAAGAAAGGAACGTGAGACCATTTCCCCAACACATGTACACAATACCAGACTATGAGAATCCCTATGCTATATGAAAGGACGTGGAAATTTTTTTCTCAGCAATAGCCACCGATGAAAGCGTCATTCCATGCTATGATCAACAACTAACAGATGGATGGGAATCTCTTCTTTGTTTGTTTTGCATTGTTTTGCTTTGATGAGCGTTGAACCGCATTTCAACCTACATCTACGAAGGCTCCCCTGATGTTGCCTCACAAGCTCAGACTCAAATGAAAAATGCGCCAGCAATTTAGCCTTTGCAGGTGGCAAAGTTTGGGTAACTGCAAAGTTTGCAATAGTTTCTGCGTCTATTCTTTGCACCTGGACTGTCTCAGTAGCCTCAACATGGCGGGTTCAACATGGTTCAACAGTAGTGTCCGAACGTGGTTACAACGGTTAGATCATGCCAAGAGGCAAGAGCTGAGCACCGGGTTGCAGCTGGGACTTTCGCTTGTGATGCTATTCTGCCGATGCTGTTGTCCAATTTGTCCAACAGCCAAAGGGAGTTCAGCCAGCATGTGATTGAGTCAAGAATGTCTTGGGGATTAGGTGCTTGCAATTCACGACGAATTGCTGCAACTTCTCTCGTTCCGAACGACAATGCGCGGGCGCCAAGTTTAAAAAAAACCCGATGAGATTGCAATGAAGACAGTCGTCAGTGTGACTGTGGAATGCAAAGTGGCCAAACAGAAAATGCCCAAGGGTTGCCCACCACATGGTTGCAGCCAAGACTCGGATTACCAATCATTTCTCCTCCAGCATCAGCATGATGTATAGATGCAGGTGGAGTACGAATATGGTCACAATGTATTGCAGAGGATGGCCAACCTTCAGGAACGCAGCTTATCAAAAGCACTTTCGCCACCAACCAACAGTCAAGCGGAAGGTGGAAAGAGGCGTCCCAAATGCAACGAACAGTCTAACCCCAGAGGATCCTGGGTCTATTCTTGCCATTGTTTCTATGAGAATCAGAACTGGATGGCTGGGCCACGCCAACCAAGTTCACATCCCCACAATCGCGAAAGTTTCTGATCCATCAGCGGTCAATACGTGCAAAGGTACAATGATTTTTCCCCCGCACCATTTGCTCTTTAGAAAAGAGGCTACGCCTTTTGAGCAGACACGAACCCGCTCAAACATGGAACAAAAACACATTTCATCAAATCCAAGGGGATAAGCCTTTAATTGTTTTTCATACATGCTTTGTGAATCTCTCTTTCATAAAAGGGCATGTCCATACGCATTGGTTGGGAAGATAGCAAAATTCGGGATCTTCACAGAAAAGTGTGGGATTTTCATGGCAAAGTGGGACTTTCACGCCGGGAGAAAGCGTCATGCCATGCTATGATCAACAACTAGCAGATGGATGGGAATCTCTTCTTTGTTTGTTTTGCATTGTTTTGCTTTGATGAGCGTTGAACCGCATTTCAACCTACATCTACGAAGGCTCCCCTGATGTTGCCTCACAAGTTCAGACTCAAATGAAAAATGCACCAGCCATTGAGCCTTTGCAGTGTTGGGCCTGTCTTTTGTGAGGCGAGCAAAGGAGATGTGTGCCATGTGCAAACAAGGCCAGCATGGCCAGCATCAGCATATGTATAGATGCAGGTGGACTACGAATATGGTCACAATATATTGCAGACACGCAGCTTGTCAGCACTTTCGCCACCAACAGTCAAGCGGAAGGTGGAAAGAGGCATCCCAATTGCAACGAACAGTCTAAGGTCTATTCTTGCCATTTTTTCTATGAGAATCAGAACTGGATGGCTGGGCCACGCCAACCAAGTTCACATCCCCACAATCGCGAAAGTTTCAAGTATGGCCCGGTCACATTGCAGACAAGGCCCAAGCAGAAGCTTTCACCTCACAGTTTGTTCGCAAGCTCCTGTTCCAACCGCTCGTTGTTGATGCCTCCAAGGTGAACGCAATTGATAACAAACAGCGGTTTGTGGGCAGTGTGACTTTGTGAGCTGGCACGACTCTGGAAGTATGAGATGCCACGAATACCACGGTAGGACGCTAGGCGACACGAATCTGTGACTTTGTGACCTGGCACGACTCTGGAAGTATGAGATGCCACGAATACCACGGTAGGACGCTAGGCGACATGAATCTGTCGTGCAGACTTTGTGACATTTCCTGCAGTTGATCTTCAAGGGTAGCTGTGTGGTGGGCGCGTTTCATGTCTTGGCTGAAAACCGCGGGGGAAGCCAGTCACGCGACCCCATGTGCAAAAAGAGTTGCTGCGTTGTCCACTGCCTCAATGAAGTTTGACAAAATTGTTCAGACTGCCAGATCCCCTGAGACCTTTGGGAACTTCCCCTGTTCCAACTGCCCATGTGCAGGTGCCAGTTATGAGACTCTAAGATGAAGCACAGTGCCTCTTTTATGGTCGTCCGCATCGATAAAAAACTCGGACGAGAACGGACACAAGCCAAGCTTCGGCCTTGGCGCAGAAAGGCGGAAAGTGCATAAAAAACATTGAAATTCAACAACGTTTGAACTCAGCTTGGTTCAAAAGTGACACAGCTTCTTGGTGGACACCGTTCAAAGTTCAAAACTTCTGCTCTCGCTGCTTACCTGTAGAAGCTCAAACCTTGAGCGGTGACAGTGACTGGCAGAAATTTCTGCGGATGCAAAGCCCATGGAGCTTCAGTAGTCATCGACCCATACTCAGCTTGGTTCAAAAGTGTCGGAGTGTTTCGAAATATTCGAAGTCACAGCGACGTGGCACTGGAGACAGAGCAAGCAGCTGAAAAACAGGTTGGAAGTCAAAGCCCAGCCTCAGAAATAAGAATAGCAGCCAGTTCCATGATGGAGCACAGACAAGGCCATATGATACTGCAGGGAAAGACCAAAAGCGAATGTTTGATGAACCAACCCAGAACTTCAACGGACACCAAAACTCACCCAGTCACGCAGAAAGGCAGAAAGTTTAGCGTCGCACGGCATGAAAGCATCAAAACTCAAAAACGTTTGAATCACATTTTTTCTGCTGAATCTCTTCTAAGCTTAAGATGACAGTGACACAGCTTCTTGGTGGACACCGTTCAAAGTTCAAAACTTCTGCTCTCGCTGCTTACCTGTAGAAGCTCAAACCTTGAGCGGTGACAGTGACTGGCAGAAATTTCTGCGGACGCAAAGCCCATGGAGCTTCAGTAGTCATCGACCTATACTCAGCTTGGTTCAAAAGTGTCGGAGTGTTTCGAAATATTCGAAGTCACAGAGACGTGGCACTGGAGACAGAGCAAGCAGCTGAAAAACAGGTTGGAAGTCAAAGCCCAGCCTCAGAAATAAGAATAGCAGCCAGTTCCATGATGGAGCACAGACAAGGCCATATGATACTGCAGGGAAAGACCAAAAGCGAATGTTTGATGAACCAACCCAGAACTTCAACGGACACCAAAACTCACCCAGTCACGCAGAAAGGCAGAAAGTTTAGCGTCGCACGGCATGAAAGCATCAAAACTCAAAAACGTTTGAATCACATTTTTTCTGCTGATCTTAATGAGGCCTTTAATGAACATGAAGACTATGGCGATTGGCCATGGGTACCGGGTACCGTGTATGCCAACATCACCACTGGAGGAAGCAATCAATGTTGACTCAGCACAAGAATTGGGAAGCTGGGAAGCCCTAAATTAGCATAGTACTCCAAAAGATCTAAGACATCTAGGCACGGAAGCTTTGCCCCATGCCAATTTTTTCTGGCTGTTTCCCGGTCCTCTGTGTCGATCAGTTCCAAGCTCAAACCTTGAGCGGTGACAGTGACTGGCAGAAATTTCTGCGGACGCAAAGCCCATGGAGCTTCAGTAGTCATCGACCTATACTCAGCTTGGTTCAAAAGTGTCGGAGTGTTTCGAAATATTCGAAGCCCCAGAGATGTGGCACTGGAGACAGAGCAAGCAGCTGAAAAACAGGTTTGAAGCCCGGCAGAGCCGGAGCTCAGAAATATAGTTGCTAGTTCGACGATGGAGCACAGACATGGCCAAACGATGCAGCAGGGAAAGACCAAAAGCTGATGGAGCTTTCTTAAGCTTGGAACATGCTGATTCTGATGTGGGCACCGGATGGGTACCTTTTGGGTTTGTGGGGTTTGAGCGGCGCGTCTCAATTGTGATTTCAGCATCACAATGGGATGAAACTTGATTGGTGATGCAAATCAACAGCTTAATTTGAGACACATTTTGAATTTTGATGTTTGATGAACCAACAACATAAGATTTGCTGCACGTATCAGTGTATATATAATATAGATTCAAGACTTGATTGCCAGGAAAAACGTGTCAGATTCCAGTGCTGATGGCGCGGACAAAGAGCAAAGACTTTGAAGACCGGCGATCGACAAGTACGCCCTGACAACGAACCTAGGAACTATGTAGCCTGACTCACAGCTACTCCCGGCTGTACGAGGTACCTTATTTGGGATCTGCGTGCTTCGTGCCGTAACGGGGACATTGCGGAAATCTTTTATCGTCCTCGTCAGCACTTGCTTTTGGAAGTCCGCTCATGCGGCTCATGCCTAGGCCAGCTGTGAGGTGGCGATAAGTCACGCGAGCCGCGTTCAATACTGCCTGTAGACGGCTTTAGTATTCGGTCAAATAGTTCCACGGAAAAGTTAAAACGACCACACACACACAAATGCAAGCTTTTCACAAGCTTTGCGCAAACTTATGTTCGCGCAAGCTTTGCGCAAGCTCAAAACAGCTCAATACTATCTAGTTTGAACCATTTAAAAACCAAGTCCAAGACCTGCTTCCCGCCTGCCAGCATGGGTGAATTGTACGTAGACTTTAGTCAAACCTGTCCTTGTGATAACGCACTCAGTAACCTACCATACCGGTGTGAGTTTCCTCTAGGATTTCAGGGGGTCAACCCCCCTAAGAAGGATTGATTTTCTGGCGCGAAAATTCTTCGATTTTGATGAAATGCTGCTTTTATCAACCCCCTCATTTTCTACAGAACAACTTTTGGAGACCTCTGAGTCGGGAGACCCTGATTTTCTGGGTAGCTTAAGTGCCCAAAATCCAGGAACATAATTTTAGCATCTCTGGGAGGACGTTCCTAGATTTTCTAGTGGTCCCTGATTTTCTAGAGGGGCACTGGTAGGTCATTTTGTTTTGTTTAAACATGCTTAGAATCTAGTCCCATCTCTCTCCTGTCCAAGTTTGCAACACTTGCCGCATCTCTAGATTTTCTTGGGTCCCTAATTTATACAACATTCATTTTCTAGTAGAAAATCACAGGCCCCAACCTGACCCGGTGAACTGCCACAGGGTTAACCTACCTATCCTTTGGAAGCGCTGTGGCGCTGGGCTACAACACAAGATTTACAGCAAGTATCAGTGTATATACATATATACACGATAAAGATTCGACACTTCATTGCCAGGAAAAAGTGTGTCAGATTCTAGTGCTGATTGCGCAGGCAAAGAGCAAAGACTTCGAAGACCGGCGATCGACAGGTATGCCCTGACAACAAACCTAGGAATCAGCCTGATTCACACATCTCCAAAGACCATCTCAGCAAAACCCCTTTGCGTAAGCTTGTGCAAGCCCATCTTGAAAGATTGACCATGGACAATTCGTTGTGGTCGCAAGGATGGCGCAAGGGTTTCATGCAAGCAGGAATCATTTCCATTCCGTTTTTATGGAGGTTTTGAACACCGCTGAGGTGTCACTGTTCCCTGCCGATAAAGCATGGAAGCATGGGATGAGGCTCGAGACTTGAGTTAGGATAATCTCCATGGTACTACCAAGATGCAAAGTCGTCCAGGAGAGTGGGAATTTTTGCCGTGGGCCTGGATGACTGGGGAAAAGAGCCGAGATGCAGCCGTTGCCTTGAAAAAATATTTTCTCATTCAAGCAGCGCTCACGACTAGCCAGTGATCGGCCGAGCTTGGTAGAGTATACAAGCAACACATGAATTATTCTACAAAGTATGTAGCACACAAAGACACAGCAGGATTAATCTCTGTTCCGGGTGTTGGTGTTCATGATTGAGATTGCCTAGCCCAATCATTTATAAGTTGCGCCAGGTCAAGTCACACGCGCTATTATTTGCATGGCCATCTGAATGTATTCATGCCTCTGGGAGGCATGTTTGTTTACTTGCCACAAGCTTGGTCCAACGTACGAGACACAGTGATCTGCATATGAAAACTGGATCCAATGTGATATTGAAACTGATGCTCAACGATTGGAAGTCTTGCCGCCCTTGACCACCTTCGAACCAATGATAGGCCAAAGACCTTGCCGCTCTTCGCATGCTTCGCATGCTTCACAATAAGAGCTCAGTGAAGGGGGCCTACTGCAACATGGCAATGCCAACATTTTCCGGTTCAGTTGGCCTCAACTAGAGGAAGTCTGGGGCGTTCTTTTGTCATACGGGCCCATGCAGTGGGCTTGCGTGCTTCTCATCTCAGTGCGCGTTCGCAGCTTGCAGAAGACATCTTTGGCGCCAGTAGCGGCGCCAGTTAGGTGTCAACAACTATACTTACAGTAAGCCGTATCCCCAAACATGCATTGCAGGTGCCACCGCAATTAACAGTGTGCCTCCATTTGTCAGATTGCTCCGGGACATACCTGGAAAATGGCCTCGACCGGCCTCGCAATGCGAAGTTGATGGCCTGGAAGATCTAAAAGTACCAGGGTGTAGTGAAGAAGCTGACAACCCTCTCAGAGCTTCATTCCTTATTATCCACATTTGTGCCTCACCCAAGATTGCAGTCGCTGCTGGTTTTACTCACCCGGTGGGGTGGCCTTGCTGCATCAAGTGAAACTTGCAACATCTGCGTTGTCGCGCAGTTTTCCTTCAAGATGGTGGGCAAGCACGACCAGGAAAGACTTTAAAAACCAAATTGTGCAAGAAACCAGGCCTCAACAAAACCAAAGGATGCGACTCTGCATCTGGCAGCCGACACAAAACGAAGAGATTGAAATCACTTTCAGCCAAGATACTTCGTTTTGAGTTCCCAGCAGGGGAGTGGGTACAGCCACCAAATCGCCAAATTCGTGGATTGACAGTTCGTTGCGCCATTGGTGCTCATCATTGCTGCCAACACAGACTTGTTTTCCACTGAATTAACAGTGAAAGCTGACAGAAGTTGGGCGAAGACATTGGTGCAACGAATCTATTGGTTCGGACTCAGAGCAGCACATCCGATTGTACAGTTTTGGTGGCTAAGGTGCATCTGTGGCCTTGAAGACCTGTAAGCTGAGCGGTGATTTTGTACCCTGTCACTGCCATGCCCCGTGCAATAAGTATTGCCTCATTTGGTCAGCTTTCTCGAACTAATTCAGCCCTGGAAGCAGATCACGCAACTGTGTCAGGTGGCTCTCCAACCTCTCCGACACAAGCTGTATTTTATGTATGCAACTGTGCAGCCTACATCAATTCATCATCTCAGGTTCGATTCTGTCGCTTGACGTCTCACCGGCCAATTCTCTCATATGCTGCCAGGACCAAGCGCAAGTTCAGTTGCCCCAAAGCAGCCAATTTTTGAAACAAACTACGAATCATGCACATTGAAATCCAGTTTTGTACGTTCGGCGCCTGTCAGTTATACTGTTCCCTCGCGTTTGGAGCATGATGCAGCATTTGTGCTCTGCAGTTTTGAAGGTTTCTGTTTGCTGCAGGGCTTTGCAGAAAGGTGTTTGTGCTCACGCCCATGTCAATCCAGACATGCAGTTGCTTTGCCTATCTTTCAAGTATGAGCACGATGGCAGTCTGACCTGAGAAAGAATATGTTTGCGGCATGGAAGACAGGTGAAAGTACAATGATGGTCGGACAGAAATCATCACCTGTGCGAAATGCGTAGCAACCAATTCCTTTCATCACAGCATGATGCTGGTTTGACCCGACATTCAACTGCTGTTGTGTTACGGACATTGCCATTTTGACTTTTTGACTGTCCATTCCGTGAGACATTCAACGCCACTAATGCAGTCCCCTGATCCTCATTCTTCTTAGCATATCACTACCCCTCACAAACCCTGACCGAGTGCATTGGCCATGATATTGGATCGAAAGCTTTTTCAACACTGTTGGTTATAGCCCATGGCGAGGTGCAGCCATAAGCGTGGCAAGACGACACGGTGGTTAATGCATGGCACCGGGCTTGTTTAGAGTTTTTGCTTCCAGGCAGGCAATCATTTTGAGCTCTTAAGTCTTTTAAGTTTCAAGCATCCAGCAATGCCTGGAGCTGCCCAGAATCTGGCTGCATGAAATCTGACGTCTTTTTGCTTGGCCGTGCTGTTGCCGTTCTTACGAGGATTGCTGGCACACGTCGGCTCTGTTTTCAGTGGACAGGAGGGCGAAATCAATCACAGCACGATTTTGATTTCCTTTTAAAGTGCTTAGGGCATTCACACGTTGAACCTGCTGTAGAAGAGGTGAGCTCTCATTTCAATGGTCAATCCTATATCCTATGAGACAAAACCATGTATGACAAGTTCAGCAGCGATTTAGGTTTCTTGATAGTCATTTCTTGCATGTGGTGAGTATGCAGGAGAAAGCACAGTCCATGACCAGTTTATTGCCTTGAGTTCAAAGAGTTTCCTGTTTCTGTTGTGTTGTGGCAAAAGAAGGGGAGGGTTCTTGGAGTAGGAGCCTGAGGAGCAAAGGTGGCTGCCAAGCATCAGTTAAGACGGGTGCTGCAGACGTTTCCATTTGAGCTGAGTTGCCTAAGGCTAAGGCCTATGCGAAGCTGACAACTAGCAGCAGTAGCGCCCTGTTTTTTCCAAAACCCAGTTTTGGTCTGCAGGTCGATGCTTGGCTGCGCAAGAAGACTGGCCGCAGTTGCCTTTTGATAAAACTTCGAAGCGATAATCGGTCTCTGACTGGTCGGAATGCAAGTCTTGGTACCCATTGGTTTTCCGCCTGTGACCTGCCTTGATAAGGATCAATAGATTTTCCATGATATTCCTGGCATCCAGACCATTGTTTCCAGCCGCAACCAATCAGTGATTCTGTGTCAACTCCTCTCATCGATTTGCCACTGAGATTGAAAGGATTCGCGTCATCGCCGTTGCGTTTTTTTCATTTGGGGACTGCTTTCAACGCTCGGATACAGGCTTGTGAACACGTGAATTTCTCAAGACCAAACAGTGCTTGAATTTTCCAGGTTTGAACATCCCCAAGCCACTTTTGCTTGCGCAGAGCCTTTGTGTACGAGAGATTCTGCATCCCTGTTGCATCGTGGTCTTGCCCAGCAGCTGCAAAGAAAAATGACAAGACATGGTGCGAAATGCGAAATCCAGTCGTTGGCTGTCGGACCGAAAGCTTTTTCAACACTGTTGGTCATAGCTAATGGCGAGGTGCAGCCATAGGCGTGGCAAGACGACACGGTGATTAATGCATGGCACTGGGCTTGTTTAGAGTTTTTGCTTCCAAGCCGCCCATCATTTTGAGCTCTTAAGTCTTTTAAGTTTCAAGCATCCAGCAATGCCTGGAGCTGCCCAGAATCTGGCTGCATGAAATCTGACGTCCTTTCGCTTGGCCGTGCTGTTGCCGTTCTTACGAGGATTGCTGGCACACGTCGGCTCTGTTTTCAGTGGACAGGAGGGCGAAGTCAATCACAGCATGATTTTGAATTCCTGAAGCACTTAGGGCAACTTGCATTGCCAATCCGATATCTATCATATCTATCGATTTTGCTTTCGAAACAGAACTGCAGATGTTGCATGATGAGTCATTAACCGCGGCAATTTCCACTTCGGTAGGAGCAAGAGAGCAGGAGGATGTTGGGCTTAGACAGGTTTCAGTCAGACTTGTGAATTCCTTTCAGACTCGCTAGACTTGCCTTTCACAGTCCCTTTCACAGTCCCTTTCACAGTCCCTTTCACAGTCCCTTTCACACTTCAGAATCAAAAGGAATTTGCATTGTGGAGAGGGTTGGTTTTCGTAAAAAATAGATGGCTGAATGGCAGACCTCCAACAAGTACCAGCAACCCGCATACATCACGGATCCTTTAGCACTATGCGACCAGGATACTTGCTGCCAACCCGAGGCCGGGAGCTTCAAATGCAAGCAAGAATTTATGATCATAAGTAGCACCATGAGTTTACCTGACCTGAGTTGATAGATATGGGAAAATCTTTACAAGCACATAGATTCTTCATGCCTGAGTGAAGGCCTGAATTCGAGCATGAAAAGATTGGTGCCAAGAAGCTGTCTACCATCCAGCTTTAGCTTGAGGAACCTATGTGTACAGAAGGATGTTTCCCACAGGCAGAAGCTCGACTGTCAGCCAGTTGTGCAAATCGAGCATCGTCGAAAGATGAACTTTTGAAATTGGCAAGAAAATGCCAAAACCAAAGAGTGCAGACTCAGTTGAGGACATGCAGACAGCTGTTGCAGTGAATGGTTGACTCACTGATTCTGCAGTTTAGTGCGGACCGAAGGCTGAATTTACAACATCTAGCATGAAAAGATTGGCACACAGAACTGTCTACTCTGCAGCTGTAGCTTGAGGGACGTACGTGCACAGAAGGATGTTTTCTACAGGCAGAAACTTTACCGTCAGCCAGCTGTACAAATCGAGATTCCCAGAAGATAAGCTTCTGAAATTGGCGATAACTTGCCCAAAGCAGAAGGACTGCATGGCGATTCCAACGTGGAGACCAAAGTTGATGAAGTCGATCATGAATCTCTTCAGGAGATGTGGTCATGGTATGACAAGAAAGGGACTGACCCGAGGCAAGGACAAGATCCGATTCAACTTGATAAACATCATCAACAACTCTGACCCGAGCTGGAAGGCCCTGCAAAGTCCACGTGGCCGTGTCAATGACATGGTAAGGCTCGGGGGCACGAACCAAATTGTGCCTAGTGTCAATAACATCAATGGGTTGGGATTGGGTATCGACCAAACAGTCCAAAGGGGCTTTAGCAGGCTTGCGGGTACAAGCATGCAGAAGGTGCAGACTCAGTTGAGGACATGCAGACAGCTGTTACAGCGTATATATATAGTTGACTCACTGATTCTGCAGTTTAGTGCGGACCGGAGGCTGAATTTACAAAATCTAGCATGAAAAGATTGGTACACAGAACTGTCTAATCTGCAGCCGTAGCTTGAGGGACCCTACGTGCACAGAAGGATGTTTTCCACAGGCAGAAGCTTCACTTCAAATTGAGCGGATATTTTGTGTGAAAGCCTGGTCACAAAGATCCCTGGCACCACAGCTATTTGCCCTCGAAGCCACGACCCATCAGCTAGCTGTACAAATGGAGATTTCTAGAAGATAAGCTTTTGAAATTGGCAAAAAATGATCAAAACCAAAGAGTGCAGACTCAGTTCAGGCCAAATGTCTTGCGGGAAATGCCAGGAGAGCCATTCAGCAACTGTTTGCCGCAGTATTTTGTACAGAATTTGGACAATGATGTGCATGTCTGCATGTCTTAATGCTTAATTATAGCTTGAACGTTTTCAGGGTGGTGCCTGTAGAGAGGAACATTTGATGCCAAAAGCACGTTGCCAGGGTTTGGCGCAGGCCTGACAGGTTCCAAGATGTGATGGTCTAAGGCCTCACACAGTGTGACAGCCGTGACAGCTTAAACACCAACCATGGGTGTGGCAGGTTGGGCATCGGCTTTGGTCCCCACCGTCACTCACCAAAGGCTCAAACCTTTCACCCTGTGTGTACAATGAGGGCCGCCAAGCCTTCCACTGTAGAGACCTGTGATTGCTCTGTTCTTACCATCCCTCAGACCTGAAGCGGCCACAATTGAGACGCTGCGGCAGCATTGAGAGATAGTGACAGATGGAAGGAGCAGAGCCAGCTCACCAGAGGTCCCTGTTTTCCGAGTCTGACACGTTCTTTGCTGTTTGAGGCCCATCCTGAAGAACCGATTCGCGGCTTACAGTTTTGGCATGTCATCTCAACCAGCTCCCTGGCCTACACCGTTGTGGTTTCAAGATCTCTGACCAGTTAGTTGGACCGCCTTCCACTCGAATCGTGATATGATCTCCAGCTATTCTCATGGTATGAGACAGATGAACAAGTTTACGCCAACCTGGATGGAGCCTAAAGTGATCCGCAGTATCTCGGATGCTGCTTTAAGCATGGCAAGCTCTGCGTTGTCCAGCATCCGCGGGAGTTGCCACACCAAAGGAAAGCATGCTCAAGTTAGAACATAGTTTGATATCCCGATACGATTGCTGCCTCGTTACATCACGGTAAGGAAGGAAATCCGCGCAGTTTCCGACGAAAACTCCGCTCTCCAGAGAGCTAAGCCAGCTAAGCCCGCTAAGCCCAAGTCTTCTTTCTACCACTTGGAGAGGAAGGACTGAAGCTCGGCGAATGGGATATCTTTCCTCGGCTCTCCCATTTATCCTCAGCCAAAGGCGAGAGGAAGTGTAAAAAGAAGACAAGATCTTTGCCATGCAGCAAGAAGTCAGTGTGTGCGCAAGCCATCCATTGCAAAGCGGGCCTTTCTGCTCCTGCGATTGAAGAGTTCAACACGTAGCACGAGTAGCAATGCCGACAGTATGATGAGGACTGCGGCGGAGTGGGTGTGCGCTGTGTCTCTTCTCCTGCTTGAAGATTACTGTAACAAACATATCTTTCAGAAAACAGAAATGTCAACTGATTAGGTGATCTGCGGATGGGCACCCAGGCTCTTCAGAATTCGCAGCCGCTGATGCTTCATGCCTCGCTGAGTCGTCAATCTGCCATGGTTTTGACCATGGTGGTTGCTGTTTCCCCATGGGGAATGATCCTCCATCCATCAATAATTGTTTTTAGTTTTTCATATGAGGTTCCGTCAAAATTTGCGCTGATTAAGTTAAGTATGTACTGGGGTGTGCATCGGATGTTGGCTGTTGCATGAAACCTGCTAAAACGATAAAAAACGATACGTTTTTTGATTGCGCATGCTTGCGCGTTTTGTGGTGTGGGCATAGTGTTTGCTTAGGCAGTGTTGTTTTTTCACGGTTGGATCCACTTCACCATGAATGGGTGTGCCCATGCGGTGGGTTGACTTTACATGACTTTACATTACTTTAGCCACCTAGGTGGGCTGCTTAAACTCGGCACCGAGTAGCTCAGATTACGGAAACCATGCATCTATTTGCAGGCAGTGTAGGCATGCTGGAGTGGCCAACTCCATGCAGTATCTCGTTTTGCTGCCTGGCCTCGCTTTGGCAGACCGCGGCGAGCTATTCGCTCAGTCCCGCACGCATGTGACTTGCAAAGATGGAGCCCGCGCAGAACGATACCCAAAACGATACCCAAACGATGCTAAAATCTTTCCAAAAGCGCCCCGGGTGATCGACTGGTCATAAAACAGGCGGAACAGGTGGTGGATGTTGGTAGTATGTTGTAGTGATGGACTAAAGTTTTGTGCCCCGGCTGGATAAATTTTGAGATTAGCAGCTGTGAGTGGCCAAAGCATGCCAAGACCCATTTTCTTTCCAAAAGACCTGCTGGTTGAAGAGACTGCCCAAGCAGCGCGAAGGAGGACCAGACAGGCACGGGCAAAAGCACAAGTGCGCTCCAACGCGCGCAAGCAAAGATCGCCAGGGATGAGGATCCAAGTGGACGCGCTTCAAAACTATGCTTAAACAGAGGTAAATAATTGTCATAATATGTAAAAACAGGAAAGCCTGTAAAACGATAGGGGACTCACTAACTTGATGACGGACTTGACGCAAACAATAAATTTTGACTGTGGCTCATACGCAAGCAGAATTGTTGAGGAAACCAAAAATTTGCTTGTCAGCTTGGTGTGAATTCGAATCGTGCCATATCATGCCATGACATTTACTGATGGTGAATGGCTTTGATTTCCAAGCATCTTTGGTGTGAATCCGAGGCGTACCAGGGCTAAGCCACCTAGTATTTCTGGAAGTGGCGTTCCCGGATGACGTCATGGGTTTGGCTGCTTTCGTCAGGAACAAAAGGGGATATTCACCAGCAAACCTATAGATTTATCAAACACGCAGACTGGGATAGAACCAACAGCGAGTTTAACAAATTTCCAGTAAAAGTTAGAATCTAGCAGTGTGTCACTAGAGCACCAGCTGGCCAGGTGCGGGACAGCTTGCGATTGTTGCTGTCAATCTTCAGAAGGCTGGTATATCTTCACTACTTCTATTTGGATGGCATTTGCCAACCAAACACATTGCAAATCATTTCTTCCCGGTTCAAACTGGTTCAAGCCAGGACTCACAACCAAACAAGTTCTCGATGTTGGCATTCAAGAATTGAGCGGGAACTTGAGTCCATTCTTAGTTTGATCGCTTCAACTTTTTCAGGGCAGCGTGCCTTGAGTTTTGACAGACAACGCGTGCAAATAGTCGTTCTCAACGTGAGTTGAATCTTTGCATTTTGCATCTCCACTTTTGACATCAGAGTCTCAGGGTAGGTTATATATTGTTTTGAGACGGGTGAAATTGCTCATCACCAAATCATCAGGCATGCATCTACACGCAGCACCGCATTGTGATGTGAAACGGCATTCGGTAAGATGGAATAGTTCCTTATGTTCCTTCTAAAGCACTCAATGTATTCTTGTGTCTCTTTTAAAAACTCAAGTCTTGATCATCATATGTTTTTTCTTTGCACAGCGTGGAATAAGTCTTGGTTCTTGTTTCGACCAGCTGCAAGTCAGAGTGTTGATGGGCTCTCCGCAGATCTGGGCTGCAGGAAAGGATCATGCCGTTGCAAGCCTTCATTGAGTCCGCCAGGCCAGGCAGTGGGAGTGGAATTTGCGTGGCTGAAATGTTACCCACAGATTTACAGGTAAACCCTTGTTTCTTTGATGGGGAAATAGGCCAAGCAGCTCAAAATGATTCAAGATGCAATGTTTTCCAGGGTATCTGCAGTTGAGGTAAGCCATAACTTTAGGAACCCGAATCCAGATGATTTGCACCAGGATATGATGCTCAATTTCTTTGGTTCATCTCGGACTTGCACATGAAACGGGGCGAAGTGGACAATGACCCTTGAAAGATGTTACAATGACATCCTGAAAGTGTTTTTTCCCTTTGAGAAACTCTCCTATAGGTTTCCTATTCTTGAAACTTCCGCCACCGCCTTGTGCGGTACTACTGGTATAGATTTGTGATGATTTACCAGTAGTACCCGCACGAGGCGGGGCGGAAGTTGCCTTAAAGATATATATAAGACCTTTCTCGTCTATAGAACTTGCATGCGCCTTGCGCCAGCCAAGCCGGCGCGTGCGTGCACTCTGCGAAACTGTCACATGTCACATTTGAAGCCCACTTTACACTTCACACTTGACAGGCTTCACACTCCACACTGCACACTTCACACTGCACTCTTCACACTGCAGTCTTCGCACTTCACACTCCACACTCTTCACACTTCACACTGCACCCTTCGCAGTCAACACTTCACACTTCACACTTCACACTCCACACTTCACACTTCACACTCCACACTTCATACTTCACACTCCACACTTCACACTGCACTCTTCTTGCCCCACACTTCACACTGCACCCTTCATCTCATCTGAGCTCTTCTCACCTTATCCCAGCTGAGCTCTTCTCATCTCATCTCTTCTCATATGTCATCTAAGCTTTCATGAATCACTTCCCAGTACTACTACAAAGGAACTTGCATGCGCAGTGCGCCAGAACTACGCACACAGGAACAACCACAGCAAGCTTTTACACAGAGAAGCTTTACACAGCAAGCTTTCACGCACAGCAAGCTTCTTCACAGAGAAGCTTTTACACACAGCAAGCTTTCACACACAGCAAGCGTTTACACACAGAACGCTTACACACAGTGCTTTTACACATGGCAAGCGTTTACACACACACAGCAAGCTTTTTAAACAGAGAAGCTTTTACACACAACAAGCTTTTACACAGAGAAGCTTTTACACACAGCAAGCTTTCACACACAGCAAGCGTTTACACATAGAACACTTACGCACAGTACTTTTACACATGGCAAGCGTTTACACACACAGAAACTTTTACACAGAGACGCTTTTACAGAGAAGCTTTTACACACAGCAAGCTTTTACAGAAAAAGTTTTTGCACAGAGAAGCTTTCTTGTACATAATCACAACAGGAATTGCAGCTCCAAAACCGGATCTCGACGCCAAAGCGACAAAAAGACGATTTTGAAGCACTTTTTAAAAGGAATTTTAAAAGGAAAATTATTAGCGCCAAAATTGAGAAAATCTGCTGACAAATCACTTTCGCAGCCTTGATGCAGCCATTCCAATACGATTTACGATCTTCAGCTGCAAAAGACAATAGTATTACGCATGCAGCCGCTGCACCAAGCAACCTTGACGCAGCCACTACAATGCGATCTGCATAGATTGAGTTGCAAAACACAATAGAACTACGTGCAATGGCGTCGGAAATTGCAGCTCCAAAACCGGATGGATCTCGACGCCAAAGCGACAAAAAAACGATTTTGAAGCACTTTTTAAAAGGAATTTTAAAGGAAAATTATTAGCGCCAAAATTGCGAAAATCTGCTGACAAATCACTTTCGCAGCCTGGATGCAGCCACTCCAATGCAATTTACGATCTTCAGCTGCAAAAGACAATAGTATTACGCATGCAGCCGCGGCACCGAGCAACCTTGACACAGCCATTACAATGCATTTCGCAGCATCCCGTGGCAAACCCGCACCTATCTACGCACGTGGCGACATCAAATCACGACAATGAAGCAGCCATTCCAATGCAATCTGCAACCAGAGATTCAAGAACCGCATAGAACTACACGCACAGACACAACCACTCGTTGCAAAACACATAGGAGGAACCAATTCGCGCATGAAACGACCCCAGCCGCACCCGTCGCACAGACGAGGTACCTTGCATCGTCGCCTGCAGCTACTTTACACGGAAAAACACAAGGTTTCGTGCTCCGGCTTCCTCCCCACAAGATAGCCCATGCAACATTCATGCAGCCATTCCAATGCGATCCACAACCAGAGATTCAAGAAACGCATAGAACTATGCAGACAGACACAACCACTCGTTGCAAAACACATAGGAGGAACCAATTCGCGCATGAAACGACCCCAGCCGCACCCGTCGCACAGACGAGGTACCTTTCATCGTCGGCTGCAGCCACTTTACACGGAAAAACACAAGGTTTCGTGCTCCGGCTTCCTCCCCACAAGGTAGCCCATGCAACCTTGACGCAGCCATTCCAATGCGATCCGCAACCAAAGATTCAAGAAACGCATAGAACTACGCAGACAGACACAACCACTCGTTGCAAAACACATAGGAGGAACCAATTCGCGCATGAAACGACCCCAGCCGCACCCGTCGCACAGACGAGGTACCTTTCATCGTCGGCTGCAGCCACTTTACACGGAATAAAAACAAGGTTTCGTGCTCCGGCTTCCTCCCCACAAGGTAGCCCATGCAACCTTGACGCAGCCATTCCAATGCGATCCGCAACCAAAGATTCAAGAAACGCATAGAACAGCCATTCCAATGCGATCCGCAACCAAAGATTCAAGAAACGCATAGAACTACGCAGACAGACACAACCACTCGTTGCAAAACACATAGGAGGAACCAATTCGCGCATGAAACGACCCCAGCCGCACCCGTCGCACAGACGAGGTACCTTTCATCGTCGGCTGCAGCCACTTTACACGGAAAAACACAAGGTTTCGTGCTCCGGCTTCCTCCCCAACTCACCACTTGCCTTCGTCACCGCTTCCCTTCCTCACCACTTCCCATCGTCACCACCCCGCTTCCTCACCACTTCCCTTCCTCACCACTTCCCTTCGTCACCACTTCCCTTCGTCACCACTTCCCTTCGTCACCACTTCCCTTCTTCACCACTTCCCTTCGTCACCACTCCCCTTCATCATCACTTCCCTTCGTCACCACTTCCCTTCGTCACCACTCCCCTTCATCATCACTTCCCTTCGTCACCACTTCCCATCGTCACCACTTCCCTTCGTCACCACTTCCCTTCGTCACCACTTCCCATCGTCACCACTTCCCTCCGTCCACTTCCCATCGTCACCACTTCCCTTCGTCACCACTTCCCTTCGTCACCACTTCCCATCGTCACCACTTCCCTTCGTCACCACTTCCCATCGTCACCACTTCCCTTCGTCACCACTTCCCTTCGTCACCCTTCATGTACTCTCACACCACCCTTCATGTACTCTCACACCACCCTTCATGTACTCTCACACCACCCTTCATGTAAAGTCTCACACCACCCTTCCTCAAGGTCAAGTCTCAATGTGATGTATTGTTATGTCATGAAAAGTCTCACACCACCCTTCATCAAGGTCAAGTCTCAATGTGATGTATTGTTATGTCATGTAAAGTCTCACACCACCCTTCATCAAGGTCAAGTCTCAATGTGATGTATTGTTATGTCATGAAAAGTCTCACACCACCCTTCATCAAGGTCAAGTCTCAATGTGATGTATTGTTATGTCATGTAAAGTCTCACACCACCCTTCATCAAGGTCAAGTCTCAATGGGATGTATTGTTATGTCATGTAAAGTCTCACACCACCCTTCATCAAGGTCAAGTCTCAATCGCGCACCACCCTTCATCATTTCAAGTCTCAGAATTCTATTTGTCCGTAACACGGAAGTATTGCTTCCCAACTTCCTTTGATAATGATTTTTTATACTTATGTAAGATTCATGTGCAATTTCACCAATACAAGTTGAAAATTTAGCAACAAAGACTTTGACTCTTTAAAAACAAAATTGAGGAACCAGATTTAATGAACCTGGGCTAGTTTTAATGGAACATGTAATGTACAGGATGCCACCCTCTTGTTTTTTGGGGGGGTTCCCTGTAGATTTTCCTTTTAAACAGTCCAATACATCGAAACGGAGGGCTGAACAGCCATGAGCAACCAGCTGGTTGGTGTCGACAGAAGGGTACATCCGTATGTGTTGTTATTTTTGGCCAGGATCGACTGCTACAACAACTTGGTGCTCTTAAAGAACCTATGGGACCGCACTGCTTGGGGCAAGGGAAATGTCTCTGAAATCCCTTTGAGGTATGAAACAAATCAAAAGATACGCTTGTACCTGAGATTGGACGTCCATGCACTGAATCCTTGCAGTTCCACATTTTTTTTTGGCAATTTCATGGCCTTTATTCAAAAGAAAATCAATGTTCGGGGTGAATTTGCCAAAGATTATTCCTTGGATACACTAAAGAATATGGCCACAATGCCATGGTGATCCTTGAAGATCATGTAATGGTGCTACATTCTGGGTAAATCACAATTTTGGATGGGAAACCCAACCTCCATTTTCATCCATTCAGCGATTTGAGCAGGACCTGATTTGAGCAGGACCTGATTGTCATGGTGCGGGAAACCTTCTCTGCTCGGTGCTCAATGGATCTGTGGATCTAGGTCAAATGGCCATTCGGATGGGTTAGATATGACCATTGGTGGTGAATCATGTTATTCTTGGATGGGCAACATTCTCGTTGGCTTCGGATCAGGTTCGGACCTCTCATTTTGGATAATTACTACTTTGAACATTTTGAACCCTTGCTTTGAATGTCCTTGTTGATCTTTGAAGATCATGTCGGAAAGCAGTTTCAAACAGGGGTTTGAGGAGAAAACAATCATTGCACGTGGCTGCTTCCCCGTCAGCCCCCGTCACCCCTCATGGGCTGCCACCGAAGGCACAATGTGCTGTGGGAAAAGATTGGTGGCCACGGTTCGTGAATTGAGCAACCAGGTCGCGGCCACAGAATTTTGAGGTCTTGTTGCATCAGTTCTAGAATTAACAACTCAAAATGGTCTCCATGGTTCATTCTAAACAATCAACCTGTTCAGAAGCAAGTCAAACATCAGTATTTTTTTTGCTGATTGATGCTCATTTCATGACATAGTGATTGACGGTTTTCAGTTTAGTTTCCTCCTTCAGTTGCTTCTTTGGAGCCGTTGAATCATCAATCGCAGGTAGTTCGTGCCCAGAAAGACCAGCAGAAAAGGAGCGCCTAAGGAGCGCTGAAAAGACCGCACATCGTAAATGTTGTGGGGAGGTGGGTCCAACCTTACCCCTATGTAACTACTATCCATTGTTTTTATCAGAAAAATGCAAACTAAAGAGTACTAAAGGTAGGATGTGAGGATTGTTACTCCCATGCTCTTGCTCCTATGCAACTACTATTTCTTCTTGCAGGATTTTTTTAGTGGCCATACCAGAATGTGGAAGAAATCATTTTCAGGTCACCATGCCCTGCCAATCTCGATGCAGGACATCGACTGGACACCATCTCTCTGAGCATCCATGATGTTTCTTAAGTCATGGGGGATCCCCAGTCATCACCATGGTTGTTTCAATACTAAAATTGTTATCCATGACTTGGATGATTTAGGGGTAGCCCCATTTCAGGAAACTGCCATATATGTTAAATTTCCATGGTGCAACCGGAGATGACGAACGCTGAGAATGGACACGCTTCAGGATCGGAACCCAGGAACTTAAATTCCGAAGGTCCCTCAGGGTAGAGATGGTTCATATCAAACTCACGTTGAGAATCAGGACTTGAATTAAGTTGGATAGAAACTACCGAGCTGCCGCGATTTTCCCGAAGAAACGCTTTCCTGACCCTTTCGGATCAAAACTGGAAGACAGTGGAGGTGCTTTGGAAGGTATACTGAATATAAATAAAGATAGATAACCCAAGGTTTTCCTTTGCTGTGTAATTCATAAATAAACTGGTGGTCCAAAGGGCTGTAAATTCATTGACGAAAAGAACCACTTCCCTGTCATATTTGCAACGCAGACACATATAAACGACGACCTTTTGGGAACCCAGTCCCCATCATTTTTCGCGTTGTTTTTGCCTACGGCGCCATTAACGACCCCTGCGTTTTTGCCATTTTTGCTGATTGGAGGCAAGTTGCTCTTGAAATTGATGCATGCAGAACTGATGTCACGTCACTGGGTTGGGGTGGGGTGGGGATGTTAACGTTCATGTTAACTTGCGTCACATGCACAACTGACGTCACGTCACTGGGTTGGGGTGGGGTGGGGATGTTAACGTTCATGTTAACTTGCGTCACATGCACAACTGACGTCACGTCACTGGGTTGGGGTGGGGTGGGGATGTTAACGTTCATGTTAACTTGCGTCACATGCACAACTGACGTCACGTCACTGGGTTGGGGTGGGGTGGGGATGTTAACGTTCATGTTAACTTGCGTCACATGCACAACTGACGTCACGTCACTGGGTTGGGGTGGGGTGGGATGTTAACGTTCATGTGGAAGGAACTGGGAAAGCTGGCCAAAAAGAGTCGACGCTGAAGACCTTGCAAGGTAAGTTGAAAAAGAAGTGTTGCTCAATGACTGGTGGTCAGATGTAACTAATTTTCTCCAACAAAACGAAAAAAACAATAATTCGTTTCAGGGGTATTGAAAAT
>CAMXCT020004099.1:374-5374 GCA_947184155.2 Cladocopium goreaui | reverse complement strand
GGCGCGCAGGTTGCCCGCATTGAAAGACAACTTGCACGATCACCTGAAAATGTGGAAGTTCGCAGTCGTTTACTCCTGGCCTATTCCAAAGAGCTTGCAAGATGCAACAGAACAACCTTGAAAGGTACAGCTCCATTGGCTCCATGTTCTGATTTCCTGGAACTGGTACATCTACATGGGATGGAGTTTTTGAAGGCGAGTCTCGAGGCTTCGACAGCCAAGAGGATTCAATCCGTCATGGACACCTTGTTGGACCTGAAGGATTTCCAGCTGTATCCACTGATCGCCCGCTTTGCCGTGACTTTGGCCCGCCACGAAGAATCTTTGTCGGAATTTGATTGGAAAGGGGAACTCCAAGAACGTGCAACGATGTTCCACTATGAAACCGCCTTGCAACTGCTAAAATCTGTGAAGTGCCTTGAGGAGGCTCAAGAGGTTTTTGATGAGGCGGTTTCATTGGAACGTGGTGGCCAAAGAATGATCGCATGGACGAAGTTGTGGCAGACGCCATCGGTATACGTCCGAGGCTTGCGGCCAGTGTCGGCCTGGTGGGAGGCAACGGATTTACCACTTGCAGAGGCAGGGCTGGCGGTGCACATGTTCATTTTTGGTGCTTTGAACACAGATTTTGAGCGGTTACCTTGTGGTCAGCCTTTAACAGGGGTAATGCTGTGGACGACAAAAAAAGATACCCTGAGGTTTTGGAAGAGAATATGTCAGCCATTCGCTCCGAATTGCAGGGGCTTTTAGAGAAGGGTGGTCAGATGATAGTGGATCCGGCTTATCCACGACTGACTTCGATGGGGGATTGGGATGTGATTCGTTTGTATTACAACAAGCACTGGGACCCCACTGCTGTAGCGTTGGCGCCCAAGACTACGGAACTCTTGCGCGACAAACTGCCGGGAGCTTCCAATGGTTTGCCGTACATCCACTACAACACCGAAGAGGCATTGGATCAATGGCGTTTGGTCATTGCTTTTGTTTTTGGTCTATGGCTATGGGTCAAAATATGTCAAGAATCAACAGGATCCACGGTCCCCTCGGCCTTAATTTTGACTTATTCCCGATGATCTATTTCAGATGTTGTTGATTAAAGGACCTAGAATCATTCTATGTTGTTGATGTTGGTTGAATGTTAAACAACAACCTGCATCATAATTGATTTTTAGGGTTCTAGCAGCTTGCTAGGTCGACTTTCATTCAAAAACCAGGTGTGCTTCTTCCGAATGACACCTGGCACCCGCGTCATGATGCATAGCGGTGGTTGCAACGCCCGCTTAAACCTCAGCCTCGGCCTCTTGGGTTGCTCCACAGAGTTGGGATAGGCACGTTCACTTTCCCAAATGGGGCATAGCAAAAAAAATCTAAACCGATCCTTGATTTGATGGGTGAGTCATTGCCATCTTTAGATGTGTTCCTGGCACCACACCCGACCTCAACCCCCGATAAACCTGTGAGTTGGTTGTCCAAAATAGACTCTGGAGACATTCCCAATGGATCAGGGCCTAGTGCAGTCAGACAATTATGTGACTATGTGCCACTGGCCGCTGGCCTTATTGAATTCCAACCAGATTCAATTCAAAACTGTCATAGTAACGATGCGTTGATGGACCACAATGGTTGATGGAGTTGTGAACTGAAAAATCATTACCATGTTTTTTTCCCGCGGGAACTGGCCAACTGACCAACTCAGATAGGGACATACGAAGAAGCCGAAGGAAACCAGGGATTTTTGGGTAAACTGCCTGGATTTTGTAAACGTTCACCTTCCATGACCTAGCCGTGACCTCCCCAGCCTGATGCGTCGAGCACTCGTTGGGATGATCTCATGTGTTACGAATCTTACCCGCAGAACCTAACGTTCGCCCAACATGACAAAATCTACCACTTGTACCACAACATTTTTCACCGCAGAAGGTGCAATAAGGCATGATAAGGCCATTTTTTCCAGGCTTGCTTCAAGCTATTGTAGGTAAAGGGGTATCCACAAAGAATATCCACACTGTTACACGGCAGGGGAATCAGTGAGATTTAGCTTCCGAATTTTCACTGTTTTTTGCCTCCAAATGTATGTATTTTGCCAAAAAGCAAAGCAGTTTTATCATGAACCCTGGAACAACTGGGCCTCAATCATCCTAGCAGCTTCCAATGGCCAGGTTGCAGCGACTCCTTCATTGAAGTTGCAGGGGAAGAGCGGCGCTGGAGGAATGGAGAAATGTTGGCCTTTGATGACTCCTGCGATCATTCTGCACGACACGATGGTGAGGAGGCAGGGTGATGGGGAATGGTCTGACTTCTGCGGAAGGTGAGAAAGGCAACCGTAATACATCTTCGAAATTTCAAACGGAACCCATATCCGGTCAGAAATTCGTTTACCAGACCCCATTTTTGGGCTACGTTAAATCCAGGGGAAGATCGGTGAAAAATTGGAGGTGGGAAACATGGAGAGGCATTTCAGATATGTTTGAACTTTAACCCGCTCGGTGCAAAGCAGTGCCAAACATTTACACTCTCCAAATTCTCCAACATGTCGCGTGGCGCGGGTCAAAATTAGGTACCCCAGTGCAGCTTCTGAGTTCGGGTCCATATTTTCCATGGATCTGTCACATCTGTCACCCGAACTAAGTGTTGGCGATCCACATTTGTATGGGTTGATAAGCTTGATATCCCCCATTGTTTGCACTTGTGACATTTTAATATACCCTTGGATCAAGACTTTTAGAAGAATCTTGTGGAACACACGATTTTTCCGCCTGGCTTGACCCTTTAGTCGCTCTTTCCCCGAGGACCGTTGGGTGTTGACCGTTGGAGTAATGCATCCGGATTTGGTCGAGTTCCCTGGATCAAGACATGGCTTGTCCGGGCAGACAAGGGAATCAGGATGAGAACTATACATTGTTCCAGCTACTATCAACCAAACAGGAGAATTACGTCATACATGTCATATGTTCGTGATGCCGCACATTTTGATCCCGCAATTTCAAATGCGAATTGCTGAAGTGATGAAGGCATCAAGTAGTTGGGTTTTATCGACCAGCTGCTTCCAAGAACAGAACTGCGTCGGAAAGTTCAGCATTTCGTAGGCGAGTTGTCGAATTCTTGGTTCATTTTCGGCCCATCCAACACCAACTTGTCCTTTTCAGAAGTTGGGGACACAATTGCTCTGTGTTGATTGTCCCCAATCAGCAGAACCTATGGTGGGGTTTCAATTTTTAGTCACGTGCTTGGTGGCTGAGTCTAGGTACCAAATAGATTCCTATCCTTGATTATACAATTGTACTAACCCACCTAGCCTCAAGAAACCGGGTGGTAGTACCCCAAGTCATCCAAGTCATGAATGACTGTGACTTGGTATTGAAACAACCCTGGTGACTTGCGGTACCTCATGACTCAGGACCCCCCATAGAACACTTGGGTGCCAGTAAATGGCTCAAAACCCCCCAGTTAGATTCATGGAATATCCTCACTTATGGGATGAAACAGGGGAATTATATACATGGAATTACTACCCCGGCGCCGAGGCGCCCCGAGATCTTCAGAGATGTGGGACAGTGGCGCAGCGAATACGAATCCTTCGGACCGGAAGTTTGGGAGAAAAAACATGCCGAAAACACACCTTTTCGGCGGCGCTTGATGGTCATGGGCAACAAATGTCGGGACTTTGAACATGATAAAATCCAACAAAAACACCTCCAAAATTGGAGATGAGGGTGAATTAGACCACCTATTTCTGGTAAATTTCCATGTGTTTTTGGTTCAATTTTGGAAAAGTGGGTGTCACATGGAAGTGCCAAGGAAAAACCTCAAAGATTTGGCTGGTCTTGAGGTGCCCAAAATTTTTTGGGTGCATCCTTTCACCCGTTGGAATCCTGAAGGGTCCAGTTCCAGCTTCCAGCTTCCAGGTGCCTCGAAAAATCAAGCAAACATGGCTGGAAAATCGCTTTAGTTCGATGATTTTCCAATTTCCCATTTACTTCGGGGATGAAAATCAAGCCAACTTTTTGATGACACCGGAACTGTTCCGTGCAACGCGAAGCGCGCGCCTTCTCCGCGAAGCGTTTCATTTTTCAAGTGCCGAAAGAGTAGCCGGGTGCCGTTTGCATCCGATGGCACACGATGTTTCTCGATGTTTGGACGGAATCAGAAACTCAGTTCCAAGGGATCCCCTTGACTGTGGCAAGTGTCAAAGAGTGAAATTAATTATATTGGGCATATTGTGAGCAACTCTCAGATTTGTTGACCCAGGGACCCAATTTTCCGAATATGGAGTGATGGCTCACCAAAGAAATCTATGTGACCTGGATGATGGGCTGATTGTTTGACTCCAAGATTATATATATGTATATTATATATGTATATATATATATATATGTATATTATATATGTATATGATATATGTATATGTATATATATATATATTATAATATATATGTAATGTATTAATGTATGTATGTATGTATGTATGTATGTACGTATGTATGTATGTATGTAATGTATGTATGTATGTAATGTATGTAATGTATGTAATGTATGTAATGTATGTATGTATGTATGTATGTATGTATGTATGTATGTATGTAATGTTGCACTCGTATGTCTGTCCTGTCCTGTCTGTCCTGTCCACTGTCCCTGTCTGTCCCTGTCTGTCTGTCTGTCCTGTCCTGTCCTGTCCTGTCCTTTCTTTCCTGTCGTTCCCTGTCTTTCCTGTCTTCTTTCTGATCCGTCATGTTTCTGTCTAGTGTCTGTCTGTCTCTGTCTGTCTCTGTCTGTCTCTGTCTGTCTCTGTCTGTCTCTGTCTGTCTCTGTCTGTCTCTGTCTGTCTCTGTCTGTCTCTGTCTGTCTCTGTCTGTCTCTGCCTGTCTCTGTCTGTCTGTGCCTGTCTCTGTCTGTCTGTCTCTGTCTGTCTGTCTCTGTCTGTCTGTCTCTGTCTGTCTGTCTGTCTCTGTCTGTCTGTCTGTCTCTGTCTGTCTGTCTCTGTCTGTCTGTCTCTGTCTGTC
>CAMXCT020004098.1:33202-46036 GCA_947184155.2 Cladocopium goreaui | reverse complement strand
ACCAAGACTTTCTCCAACCCGTGGCGCAGCTCGGCTAGAGGGCGCCAGTTCTTGCCGGATCGTCCCTGCACACCACCCGACAAAGCACCATGGAGCCACTCAACACCTTGTGAAACAGCTCCTTCGCGAAGTTCTTCCACTTTGGCAGCCCAGCGATCATCCACCTACAGCATCCAACACAGTGCCACCAACAAAAAAAACATCTTACAGGACTGCACCATGCGACGAACATACAACTTGTAGCAAAAATACAAATCGCATTTTTGTGCCATATATCACATAGATCCAAACCTCGTTGCATCATCTTGCATTGTCCTGCATTGTCTTGCATCATCTTGCAGCATCTTGCATTGTCTTGCATCATCTTGCACACAGAAACCTCGAGAAATATGAATGAATGAACATTTTCACGAGATTATCAAGGCCCCGCCTCCTAATATTTTACAAACAACATTCAGCGTGCATATAAGAATTGTGATGTGCAAAAAAGCTCAGTACCATGATGCCGTGTATGACATATGCTATTTCATTTTGTTATGGAAAATCACACATAAATGGCTCCAAAAAGCTCGGTACCATGCTGCTGTGTATGACATCATCTTGCATCATCTTGCGCTGTCTTGCTTTTGGAAGTAGCACATCATCTTGCATTATCTTGCATTGTCTTGCACCACCTTGCATCATCATGCATTGTCTTGCATCATCTTGCATAATCTTGCATCATCTTGCATCGTCTTGCATCATCTTGCATCATCTTGCACAAATCCAATTACAACCAAAATTTGCACGCCCGCGCCTCTGATGGAGGCAACAAGACTTTCATAAGGGCGCTGCACAACTCTCCCACTGTGAGCCATCTGCTGCCGGATCGTGTCTCCACACCACCCACAGCAGCCAGGTCACGCAGTTCATCTCTTGACATCTCCGACAGAGCACGACGAAGCCATTCCACACCATGTGAGAAAGCTTCTACATGAAGTTCTTCAAATTTCGCAGCCAATGCAACTTTCCGATCATTCACCTACAGCATCCAACACAGTGCCACCACAAAAAAATGAAACAGCGACCACAATGCGTTCACAAACGTCACAGGTGCGCGACTTGAACCAAACATTTTGCATTCAGAAATCCCGAGACATGCATATCTGTTCGCTAGTTCCTAATATTTTTCCTGATATTTAATGCTAATCTTCATGTTCACACTGACCGAAACGCATCTTGTCCATTCGTTCACATCCGAGCCCAGGAACTATACTTCACTATGTCTGCAAGCGTTTGCAACAGATCTCGATGCCATGACATGCTTGATTTCAAAACAAAAAGTTTGAGTTCAGGACCATACTCTGTCATTGAGCGACACTCGTCCAAACAACAGCATCGTTGTGTGGTCTCAACCTTGGTGTAGCGCGCACCATCGAAAGCAGTTGTAGTGAACGACACAATCAATTGAAACGTCTACACGTGCTCAAGCATCATCACTCTCCCTTCAACTAAACGAACCGAGCCCCACACGTCCTAGCACAGATGCACTAGCAAGCATTTTCACCCTCAATCTCTGACAGTTCCATGTCGTGCGGTAAAACTACACACAAACGCTTTTACACATGGTGCTTTTACACAAACACTCTTTGACACACAGACGCTTTGACACACAAAAGCCTTTACACACAAACGCTTTTACACACAGACGCTTTTACACACAGACGCTTTTACACACAAAAGCTTTTACACACAGACGGTTTTACACACAGACGCTTTTACACGCAGACGCTTTTACACGCAGATGCCTTTTACGCACGCACACACGCTTTCACACACAGACGGTTTTACACACAGACACTTTTACACACAGACGCTTTTACACACAGACACTTTTACACACAGACGCTTATACACATAGAGGCGTTTACACACAGACACTTTTACACAAACGAAAGCGTCCATCGCAATTTTTCCTCAGTTTTTGACGTCCAACGTCCATTTCGTGCGAAAGGGTTACGATTGACCAAGTAAAATCGCAATTTTTCCTCAGTTTTTGACGTCCTACGTCCATTTCGCGTGTAAGGGTTGCGATTGACCAAGTAAAATCGCAATTTGTCCTCAGTTTTTGACGTCCAACGTCCATTTCGCGTGTAAGGGTTGCGATTGACCAAGTAAAATCGCAATTTTACCTAGGTTTTGGACGTCCAACGTCCATTTCGTGCGAAAGGGTTGCGTTTCGTGGCGCTCCGGCGGCACCGCCCCCGCCTTAAGAGAGAATAGAAGAAGAGCGAGAGGAGATCTGCAGATCTGAAGGTGTGAAGATGTAGATCTGCAGATGTGAGGGTGTGAAGATCTAGATCTGCAGGTGTGAGGGTGTGAAGATCTAGATCTGCAGGCGTGAGGGGTGAAGATGTAGATCAGCAGATGTGAGGGTGTGAAGATGTAGATCTGCAGGTGTGAGGGTGTGAAGATCTAGATCTGCAGATGTGAGGGTGTGAAGATCTAGATCTGCAGGTGTGAGGGTGTGAAGATCTAGATCTGCAGGTGTGAAGGTGTGAAGATGTAGATCTGCAGATGTGAGGTGTGAAGATCTGCAGATGTGAGGGTGTGAAGATCTAGATCTGCAGGTGTGAAGGTGTGAAGATCTAGATCTGCAGGTGTGAAGGTGTGAAGATCTATATCTGCAGGTGTGAAGGTCTGAAGATGTAGATCAGCAGATGTGAAGGTGTGAAGATCTAATCTGTGCAGATGTGAGGGTGTGAAGATCTAGATCTGCAGTGCGAAGGTGTGAAGATCTAGATCAAGCAGAAATTGTTAAAGGTTGAAAGATGTAGATCAGCAGATGTGAGGGTGTGAAGATGTAGATCAGCAGATGTGAAGGTGTGAAGATGTAGTATAACGGCTGCTTTTTTACGAAGAACCCTTCGCAGGCGCTCTCGGGAAAAACTTCACTCCATCCACCTTGCCGGCTTTGTTCCTGGAAACTCTGCGAACGAAGCGAGAATACATCAAAAGGGACATGCATTGCAACAAAACCGAAGAGCCCCTGTGCAAGTAATCGTCTTTCTGGTTGAAGTTCACGTGCACCTGCTGGACTCTGGGCACATCACCCCCCTCATCAACAACCTCCTCAAACTTATCCACCACCACTGGTGCCTCTCCTTCGGGGTCAGGAAGCACATCCAAGGGCGAGCCATTGAGATGCGGCCTGGCTTGCAAAACCTCCTCCATGTCCTCATGTCTGCAACGCATGATTGCATAAGGCACATAGCGAAAGAACATGTTGTAGCCACGATATGTCACCAGTTGCTCCTGCTCGAATAGCAACTGATACGCCATTTCACCGTTGGATTTGGCCACACAACGATTCATTCCAAAGGCAAGTCTTCTCAAAATCGTCAATGCACGCCTCTGTTGCCCTGTCATAGTAGGGTCCCTGTCCCCCTCCAGGACCTCCTGCTCAGTGCCCGCTGCAGCTTCCTTTGCTTTTTCCCTTTCCTCCTCTTCCAATCGCTGCACTCCTTCAATGTTGCCATTTACTGAGAACAAAATTAAAAGCACACGCCAAAAAATAATCAGTACCATAATGTTGTAAATGACAATTTTTATTTCATTCCCATGCAAATGCTCAAAAAAAGCTCGGTACGGTGATGTTCCAAATCAGATATGTTACATTACTTTACTAAGGACATTTCCACAAAAATGCTGCAAAACGAAGTCGGTAAGAAAAAATACCGTCAAAATTTTCTGTTTCGACCGCCCCAAAGCAAGCAGTCCTGCATACAATTCAGGCAACATGCTCCGCGAAATTTCAAACTTCTTCGCAGCATACTCACCAGTGTAAAAACCAACGTTCATCATATCTCTTGCAAGGTCCACCAGAATGCGATCAAGCGCCTTTCTCATCGTCTGCATCTTCTTATGCTCTGTGTCCAAAACACGACCCATGCATTGCTTCTTCGGCGGCGGATCCGAAGCATCCAACTCAGTCGACACAGGTTGCTCTGCATGTGGGGCATCAGCACTCGATATGGCATCCGAAGACGAACCAAGCGCCGGGCGTTGAAGTTCCATCTCCTGCAATCTACTCCCGGACAGTTCCAACAGAGAAGATGCAGAAGCGGGAACTTCGACTCCAGGCTCCTGGTCTATGCTCCCATCACAAAACTTCAAAAGGTCTGCTTCTGAAAAATTGCGTCCAATGTACTTCACATCCACATTGCATCGCATCACTGCTTGCGCCACCGGGTTCGACATCCCTTCAAAAGGGTGATCACACCGAGCTTGAAACACATGCGGGTTTTCATTTTTGAACTCTTCAACCTCCTTCAAATCTACTGTCTCATATTGCAACCGAGAAAAACCTGCTTTCGCAACTCGAGGCCAACCTTTCCGGCATAACACTTTCGGCTTGTCCTCCTTGCCCAGAATCATTTCAACGTGAAAGCAACCAAAGCGACACCCACGTTTGCCTTTCACGGCTTTCCTCAGCCAAAGCGACATTTCCCGTTTACATATACATACTTCTTCGAATTGACACCCAACTATTCACGTTGTACACTCCAGATGTCTCTTTTCCACTCTACACAAAGATGTTTTACACAAACTGATGCCGTATCAGCAACCGTGCAACATGTAACCGAACAAAAAACGAGGACCACAACAACAACAACAACAACAACAACAACAACAACAACCACAACAACCACAACAACCACGACAACCAACAACCAACAACCAACAACCAACAACCAACAACCAACAACCAACAACCAACAACCAACAACCAACAACCAACAACAACAACAACACAACAACAACAGCAACAACAACAGCAACAACAGCAACAACCACAACAACCACGGCAACTTTGCCAAGCTCATTGCGAGGAACTTTTTGAAACATGATTTCGTGCATTTGTGAAAATGATTCTGGATCACCAAACGTCTGTAATCCTCACAGATTTTTTTCTTCCACTCGAGACCATCTCCCGCAGAACGCTCACTGCGTCGCAGATACTTGGGTCGCAAAGAAGCATAGCATCCGGTCAATGTCAAAACCTTGCCAGCCACGGATCCGCCCTAGGCACCAAAGGCGTGGATTCATACTGGTGACCGCATTCTGATCGCTGACGTTCATTCAAAGGCAGTGGCTGTGTCGGACTGCTCAACTGCTCCGACAAGGCCAATTGAGAATCATACTGAAAGCGCTGCACAGCCTCCAAAACACGACGACTCCACCGCTGCAACTCAACGACCAACTCACCATGCTGCACCCGATGCATCAGTTTCCGCAAGCGATCTCCCAAGTCGTGTCCCAGCAATATAATAAGCATGTGAGGGTGCAAAGAACCACAACCCTGAGTCTCCAACGGCCATTCAACGCCACAATATCACCGAAAACACCTCCCTGCAGAGAACTCGCAATGCCATCCTCGAAGGTTGCTGCCACCCCCACACGAAAACTTCCCTTGGCCAAAGGTGGAAGAATGCCCAACACCTCCTCACAAAACAAATCCATCATCAAGGCAAAGCAACGCGCTTGAGCGACGGGATCGCTCGCGACAATCCGTCGCATAGCAGCTGCGCTGGGCAATTCTGGCATCTCCGCCTCCCAGTCCAAATCAATTTTGCACTCTTCCACTTTTGCATTCTGCCAGTGCAATTGAAGTAGCAAGGACGAGCGCATATCTGCGATGTTGGGCGTGACGAACAGATGCGCAGAACCATAATGCCACCCAGCCGCATGACCACGCAACCGGATCTGGCTGCGGTGCCCTTCCATGCCAATGATGCTCGAAGTTGCCTGAAGCACTCCTCCCAATGCTCGCTTCAAGGACACATCCACCTGCGGATCTTGCAACAACACTCTGAGGTCCGCATTGTCTCCGTGCAATGCCATTGCCTTGAGCAATTGGTCCGTGTTGACTTCAGAAATAACGCGACAATGTTTGCCGAAGCCACGACGCATCACATGCGCTTTGGTCGCACGCATCAAATGTAGTCGACGCTGCACGTCGTACATCACTGGAAGCAAAGTCTCCTGCGCAGCGCATACTTGGAACAAAGGCCGCAAATCTCAAAAACTTAAACCCAAACACAACTACCATACCATCCTCGGAAAACAGAAAACTAACCAACAATTTGCATAAACCAAATCCAAAGCACTGAAAGCGACCATCTTGGCAACAGAGCATCACCCTCACTGTAATGCAGTTCTTCCCGGAGCAACAAATATCGAAACACTTCTGTTGCATCTATGTTGGCTTCACGCTTCAAAAAAGGCAAGCCATCACCCCATGGAAACAAGTCCGGAAATGACATGCCCCAGGTGGCCGGATCAAACATCGACAGCGGTTCGTCTCTGGTCGGAACAACCAACTTGGAAGGCTTGACTTGGAACATGGCTGATTCCACATTCCGCTCATTTTCAGCCGTGCCACGGGCAATCTTCTGAATTCTCCGAATTTTTTGAAGTGTTTGCCTCTCTTGGGCTCCTTCACGACCCAAAAGTTGCCCAGGAACAGATGCATCCGGGGCCGGCATTTCATTGTTGATGCGGTTGCGAAGCACATCGGCAGCATGGCTCCTTCGCCGCCCACCCTGTCTCACACAGACCTCCTCCACATCCTTCAACACACGCACCCACTTGTTCTGTTCATCAGCACCATCGTTCAAGCCAACAATGGAAGACATCAAATGACCTGCAATGTGTGCGCGAGTTTTCCATATTTACTTTCACCCAAACAGAACAAAATAGTTTTGAAACGCAGACATTACAAAGCAAAACGCGATATTAACATCTTTTTTCGATCGCTTCATTCGGACAGTCCCTACCATGAAGCAATCAATAAAACCAAATTTAATTCAGAACCCTGCCTGGTGCGTCTAGGCCCTCACGCTTTTCTTCACTCGCACCGTCCATTTTCTCATCCTCCGACGCATCTTGTCCCTGTGCGTCTGCAGGACCTCGCTGCAGCAACTCCTGCGCCAATGCAGAATCCTCCGCAGTTTCCAAGACACAGCCCTCCAAAAGATCATCACTGCCATCTCTCAGTTCCACCTCCGCATAGAAAGGATTCGTTTTCCTCAAACATTCAACAGCGGCAGTGTACTCATCTCTCGGGGCACGCAACAAAGAAGAGCCCTTGACTGCATCCTTCTGGCTTCCAACCAAAACAAACAAAACTGCATCTTGCATATCAACATCTTTTGGAGGGAGCGTGGTCAGCACTGAAGACGGCTTTGCTTGAGGTAGAAAAATCGAATTCCCCACAAAACCATGCTGACGTTCTTCACGCGACAAATGCCCGGGCTGCAATACGACAACCTGCATGCACGCCCGTGTCATCGGCAGGAGTCGCTTTGTGGCCGAGGCCAGGCCACGCAGTGCGGACAGTTGCTCGCCCATCCAAAGGTCATTGGCCAAGCTGTGCCGAGGCAACGTCAGACTAGATGACATCAACGAGCCCTTGCAGTCACTGCACACCAGGCAAGGATCCTGCAAGTGCACTGACATCCGAACATATGACCAAAACTTCACCAAAAAAAAAGCTGAGTACTCCGATGCCGTGGTCAGAAAATGTTAGCTCATTTTATGATGCACAAATTCACACAATTAGCTACAAAAAGGTTGGCACCGTGATCCCTCAATGACAGCAACAAACCCGTGCATTCAGTGGTAAGGGTCCTTCAAGTCCACCGGCATTCGACGCTTGTGTAAGAGCAAATGCTCCCCCTTGCAGTATGGATGCTCAACAGCCGAAGCATGCAGAGCCTCCAAAGGGATCTTGGGCCATCTTCGACTGTATCTTTCAACTCCAAGAAATCGACACAAGCGCTCCTGTTGACCACACGGAATCACATCCACCGCACCATTCTCCAACTCCGTGCTGCCATCCGGATCTTGGAATAAAATTAACATCTTCAGCTGCTCCCGCCAAAACCTGCGAGCACACACCACGCATGCAGTTTCAAAGCGACCTCCTTGCTCGGGCTGTCGAAGCCTTTCATCAGCATTCTCCATTAGGCGACGTTGCGAAGCAAAGCTGGTGACCTGATGCATCACTTCATGGAAACATCATCAGCAAATCTCGGTACCATGATATCTCAAATCAAACATTTAACACTACCCTACTCCGATCGTGTTAACAGAAATACAAAACAAAAAGCTCAGTACCCCGATGCCGTGGATTAAAACTATTATCTCCCTTTTTGATGCAAATTCCACACAAATAGCTACAAAAAGCTCAGTACCCCTATCCCAGAAAAGGTCAGCGCAGACAAGAAACTGTGGGGCCCAAGTGTGTCAACAGTCCAATGACCTTCTTACGGTACTCGATGAGCACACGGCTGGCATCGGCACCTCCACTGTGTTTCTCCACTAAATGTTCCAAAAATTCTTTCTGTCCGGCAGTTCCAAAATTGCACAGTCGGCACTGGTAACGCTCCAGCGGATTCTGAACATCATCATCATCGTAAGACCATAACACCAGGCGAGACAGCGCTTCACCAATAGCAGTGATAGCTGGACTGCAGTCCAACATCTGCGCAACTTCACGCAGCTTGATCTCAAACTTCATATTCACATTTTCCAACACAGCAAAAGCTTTCTTGGCAACTTGCAAATTCTCTGGCAAGGCCTCCATAGCAATGCCCGCAGCAACATCCATCTCCACATCCGCCTCCTCAGCAACTTCCACACATGAAGAGCCAGTGCCGTCAGGAACAACTGCATTACCATCCCCTTCCACATCCACCTCCTGAACACCTTCCACAACAGAAGTGCCAGCGCCGAAAAGGATGGCACTCAATGGCACAAAAGCGGCCTTGGAAAGAGTTCCTTCAGTCCACCCAGGAATCGACTGCATCAAGTTGCGTTCCGTGTCGGATCTCCATTTGATACCATTCTCTGCATCATCCGAGGCCTCCAAACAATCCAACTTCAACTCCTTGATGTTGTCCACATCGCCAGGGAATGCAGCTTTCATGGAACGACAGCGCACCTTCTTCTCCTTCTCCAGATACTCCGACACCCGCTTGAACAGCACACCGTCTTCATCTGAAGTCGGCAACCGCAAGCACTGCTGCGCTTCCTGCCATTGTCGTATATCCAGTTCCAATTGCACGACAACCGGAGACACTCCGCTCCTGTACGCACAATGTCATGATCAGTATGCAATTCCTCGAGATCTCACGGACAGCCCCTACAGAAACCTCGAGAAATGCAACAAATGTTGAAGATATCTCTTTGCCAATCCCTGATATTTCACTAACATCCAACGTGCATATAAGAATTTCGGATGTCCAAAAAAGATTTGGCTACCATGATGACGCACATGATGCATAAATAACATACGTTCTCTCATTCATCAAGCAAAAAAAAAGCTCGGTACCATTATGCTTTATATGACATAGATTATTTCATTTTATCATGCAAATACCCAAATAAATTGCCTAAAAAAGCTCGGTACCATGATGTTGTTATTCACAAAGGTGACAAAGGTAAGAAAACTACACAAAACATACAACAACGACACTGCAAGTACACTCGTCCTGGAATCACGAAGTTCTCGCACCGTCAATGGATCGTGACGCGAGCGCATAGCTTGCAATGCACGCGTGTCGCGAGGATGAAGTAACCGCGTCAGCAAAAGCCAAGCAAACTGTAAACACTTCTTGTTCCCATAGCGAGCAGATGGAAAGCATTCGGACCAATAGCACACCTCCACGTCCTGGTCAAATCTTTCCCAACCATATCTCCGCATCAGGCATCGCAGGTACGTCGCGTCTGCAGCATCCAGCTTACCTCGACGCCGGCGCACCTCGCCCTCATCATCCACCACCAACGCCTTCGTGCCCCACAGGATGCCAAGGACCACCTGCAAGCAACACAAAGACAAAACCACCGCGAACCGGCAAGACATGAAAAAAACTAACACGAGCCATGCAATAGTTTCGACAACCACCCACCTCCACCACATTGTCACGATCCTCATATATAACCACCAGAACTGTCCCATTCACAAGCAAGTGTAAGTGTGTGGACATCCCACAAACGGCTCGCCACTTCCAACATGTCCGAGTCGATGGTGAACCCCACCAGACGACACCATTGAAGTCGTCTTTCTTCCGATACACTCAGCAAAACACAGGACAACAATGCCACAGCCTGATGCCGCAGCAAATGCTCCATGCCAATGGAGGCGAAGTAACCTGGTAAATCCAATAAATCAACAGAATCCATGACAGCTTTGCTAGGCCACGATTGCTGCACTTCATCGAAAGTAGCAAGAAGCCGCAAAGTCGCATCCACCACACGAGCATCCAAAGAAGCAAGCGTAAGATGCAATCCCTCCACCTGACCCATGGTCTTGTCGGCCAAAACAGCCAAAATACGCATGCGATCTTTTTGTTCTGGAACAGCATCTCGAAGCAATGTAGTATCAGGCGCCGAAGGACTTTCCAAACATCGTTTCAGCCAGCCCCACAAGACGCTTGCACCAGATGCAAGAGCATCATCGTGACACGGCTCCTGCTAAAAAAAATCAAAAAACGGCCGCACTTGACGTTTTTGCAATGCCGACAGTCTACAATTGCCTGCAGATGACACGAACGAACATTGGCATAATCACTATGCAATTCTCGAGATCTCACAAACAGCTCCTACAGAAACCTCAAGAAATGCAACAAATGTTGAGGATATCTGTTTGTCGATCCCTGGTATTTCACAAACATGATGCCATGTATGACATATGTCATTTCACTTTATCATGGAAATTTCCGCATAAATGGGACAAAACAGCTCGGTACCATGATGCTGTGTATGACACGTGATATTTCATTTTATCATGCAAAATTCCACGTAAATGGCACAAAAAAAGCTTGGTACCATGATGGTGTGTATATCATACGTCATTTCGTTTTATTTTGGAAATAACACATCATCTTGCATCGTCTTGCACAACCTTCAATCATATTGCTTTGTCTTGCATCCTCTTGCATCATATTGCATCATCTTGCATCCTCTTGCATCGCCTTGCATCACCTTGCATCGTCTTGCATTGACTTGCACCATCTTGCATCATCTTGCATCATCTTGCATTGTCTTGCATTGTCTTGCATCATCTTGCATTGTCTTGCATCATCTTGCATCATCTTGCATCCTCTTGCACCGTTTTGCATTGTCTTGCATTGTCTTGCATCATCTTACAAAATCTCGCATCATCTTGCATTGTCTTGCATCATCTTGCAAAATCTTGCATCATCTCGCATTGTCTTGCATCATCTTGCACACAGAAACTCCGAGAAATACAACACATCTTGAAGATATCGGTTTGCCGATCCCTGCTATTTTTTCAAACATCCAGTGTGCATATAAGCATTTGGATGTTCAAAGAGGTTCGGTACCATGATGCAGTGTATAACACATGTTCTTTCATTTCATCACAGAAAATACCACAGAAAAAGCCCGGTACCATGATGCAGTGTATGAAATAAGCCATTTCATTTTATTTAGGAAAAAAAACACATCATCTTGCATCGTCTTGCATTGTCTTGCATTGTCTTGCATCGTCTTGCATGTCTTGCATTGACCTGCATCATCTTGCATTGTCTTGCGTCGTCTTGCATTATCTTGCATTGCCCCGCATTCTCTTACACCATCTTGCAGCATCTTGCATTGTCTTACATTATCTTGCATCGTCTTGCATTGTCTTGCATCGTCTTGCATCATCTTGCATTGCCCAGCATTCTCTTACACCATCTTGCAGCATCTTGCATTCTCTTGCATTATCTTGCATCGTCTTGCATTGTCTTGCATCATCTTGCATCGTCTTCCATCATCTTGCGCACAGAAACACTGATAAATACAACAAATGTTAATTCATTTTTTTGTATGGAAACTCCCACATAAATGGCCCAAAAAAGCTCAGTACCATGATGCTATGAATGACACATGTTATTTCATTTTTGTATGGATAATCCCACATAAACAGTCCACAAAACATCGGTACCATGAGACTGTAAATCACACGTGTGACAATACTTCACTACTGATATGCCTGCATACGTTTGCACACAAAAAAAATGTCCAATACCATAATGCAGTAAATGGCACACACTGTCTCATTTTCTTCTGGAAAGAATCCACAGAAACCATCAAAAAAGGCTCAGTACCATGATGTCTTGCATGACACATACGATTTCATTTTTGTGTGGAAAATCACACATAAATGGCCGAGAAAAGATCGGTACCATGATGCCGTGCACGACACATGTTATTTCATTTTTGTATGATAAATCCCACATAAATAGCCAAAAAAACATCGGTACCATGATGCCGTTTTTTTTGTTGCACCCAACCTCCGTGGAAGTCGCCAAGACTTTCATCAACGATCTGTGCAGCTCTGCTACAGGCAACCAATTCCGGTTGGAATGTGTCTGCACACCACCCGCAGTAGCCAGGACTCGAAGCTCCTCTTTTCGCATTTCGTACAAAGCACGATGGAGCCACTCCTCACCCTCTGAAACAGCTCCAAGGTGAAGTTCTTCCAATTTGGCAGCCGATGCTTCGTCCACCTACAGCATGGAACACACCGCCACCACAAAACAACCATCATCCTACAACTTTTTCCCGCTGCTCATGCATATCAATGAAAACATAACACATGGATCCACTACATCACAAACGAACATTGGCATGATCACTATGCAATTCTCGAGATCTCACGGACAGCCCCTACAGAGACCTCAAGAGATGCAACAAATGTTGAAGATATTTGTTTGTCGATCCCTGGTATTTCACAAACATGATGCCATGTCTGACATATGTCATTTCATTTTATTATGGAAA
>CAMXCT020004098.1:0-33102 GCA_947184155.2 Cladocopium goreaui | reverse complement strand
TGCATTGTCTTGCATTGTCTTGCATCATCTTGCATCATCTTGCACCCGCTTGCACCGTCTTGCATTGTCTTGCATCGTCTTGCATCATCTTACAAAATCTCGCATCATCTTGCATTGTCTTGCATCATCTTGCAAACTCTTGCATCATCTCGCATTGTCTTGCATCATCTTGCACACAGAAACTCCGAGAAATACAACAAATCTTGAAGATATTGGTCTGCCGATCCCTGATATTTTACAAACATCCAGTGTGCATATAAGCATTATGATGTTCAAAGAAGTTCGGTACCATGATGCCATGTATAACACATGTTCTTTCATTTCATCACAGAAAATACCACAGAAAAAGCCCGGTATGAAGCAGTGTATGAAATAAGCCATTTCGTTTTATTTAGGAAAAACACATCATCTTGCATCGTCTTGCATTGTCTTGCATGATCTGCATTGTCTTGCATTGTCTTGCATGTCTTGCATTGACCTGCATCATCTTGCATTGTCTTGCATCGTCTTGCATTATCTTGCATTGCCCCGCATTCTCTTACACCATCTTGCAGAATCTTGCATTGTCTTACATTATCTTGCATCGTCTTGCATTGTCTTGCATCGTCTTGCATCATCTTGCATTGCCCAGCATTCTCTTACACCATCTTGCAGCATCTTGCATTCTCTTACATTATCTTGCATCGTCTTGCATTGTCTTGCATCATCTTGCATCGTCTTCCATCATCTTGCGCACAGAAACCCTGATAAATACAACAAATGTTAATTCATTTTTTGTATGGAAACTCCCACATAAATGGCCCAAAAAAGCTCAGTACCATGATGCTATGAATGACACATGTTATTTCATTTTTGTATGGAAACTACCACAAAAATGGCCCAAAAAGATCAGTACCGTGAGACTGTAAGTCACACGTGTGACAATACTTCACTACTGATATGCCTGCATACGTTTGCACACAAAAAAATGTCCAATACCATAATGCAGTAAATGGCACACACTGTCTCATTTTCTTCTGGAAAGAATCCACAGAAACCATCAAGACAGGCTCAGTACCATGATGTCTTGCATGACACGCATGGTTTCATTTTTGTGTGGAAAATCACACATAAATGGCCGAGAAAAGATCGGTACCATGATGCCGTGCACGACACATGTTATATCATTTTTGTATGATAAATCCCACATAAATAGCCAAAAAAACATCGGTACCATGATGCCGTTTTTTTTTGGTTGCACCCAACCTCCGTGGAAGTCGCCAAGACTTTCATCAACGATCTGCGCAGCTCTGCTACAGGCAACCAAGCCTTGTCGGATCGTGTCTCCACACCACCCGCAGCAGCCAGGACTCGAAGCTTGTCTCTTCCTATTTCGTACAAAGCACGATGGAGCCACTCCGCACCCTCTGAAACAGCTCCAAGGTGAAGTTCTTCCAATTTGGCAGCCGATGCTTCGTCCACCTACAGCATGGAACACACCGCCACCACAAAACAACCATCATCCTACAACTTTTTCCCGCTGCTCATGCATATCAATGAAAACATAACACATAGATCCACTACATCACAAACGAACATTGGCATGATCACTATGCAATTCTCGAGATCTCACGGACAGCCCCTACAGAGACCTCAAGAGATGCAACAAATGTTGAAGATATTTGTTTGTCGACCCCTGGTATTTCACAAACATGATGCCATGTCTGACATATGTCATTTCATTTTATTATGGAAATTTCCCCATAAATGGGACAAAACAGCTCGGTACCATGATGCCGTGTATGACACATGATAATTCATTTTATTATGCAAAATTCCACGCAAATGGCACAAAATAGCTCGGTACCATGATGGTGTGTATAACATACGTCATTTCGTGTTATTTTGGAAGTAACACATCATCTTGCATCGTCTTGCACAACCTTCAATCATATTGCTTTATCTTGCATCATCTTGCATCATCTTGCATCATCTTGCATCCTCTTGCATCATATTGCATCATCTTGCATCGCCTTGCATCGCCTTGCATCGTCTTGCATTGTCTTACATTATCTTGCATCGTCTTGCATTGTCTTGCAGCGTCTTGCATCATCTTGCATTGCCCCGCATTCTCTTACACCATCTTGCAGCATCTTGCATTGTCTTGCATTATCTTGCATCGTCTTGCATTGTCTTGCATCATCTTGCATCGTTTTGCATCATCTTGCGCACAGAAACCCCGATAAATACAACAAATGTTAATTCATTTTTTTGTATGGAAACTCCCACATAAATGGCCCAAAAAAGCTCAGTACCATGATGCTATGAATGACACATGTTATTTCATTTTTGTATGGATAATCCCACATAAACAGTCCACAAAACATCGGTACCATGATGCCGTTTTTTTTTTGCACCCAACCTCCGTGGAAGTCGCCAAGACTTCCATCAACGAGCTGCGCAGCTCTGCTACAGGCAGCCAATTCCGGTTGGAATGTGTCTGCACACCACCCGCAGTAGCCAGGACTCGAAGCTCCTCTTTTCGCATTTCGTACAAAGCACGACTCAGCCACTCCTTGCCCTGTGAAACAGCTCCTAGGCGAAGTTCTTCCAATTTCGCAGCCGATGCCTCATCCACCTACAGCATCCGACACACTGCCACCACAAAACAACAATGGTCCTACAACATCGCACCATGTGACAAACACTCAAATTCGGTCACAAAAACAACTCATGTCAAAACACATTTTTGGTTGAACCCAACCTCCGTGGAGGGTTCCAAGACTTTCATCAACGAGCTGCGCAGCTCTGCTACAGGTAGCCAAGCCTTGCCGGACCGTGTCTCCACACCACCGGCAGTAGCCAGGACTCGAAGCTCGTCTCTTGCTATTTCGGACAAAGAACGACTGAGCCACTCCTTGCCCTGTGAAACAATCCTAAGCGAATTTCTTCCAATTTGGCAGCCGATGCGTCGTCCACCTACAGCATCCGACACACTGCCACCACAAAACAACAATCATCCTACAACATTGCACCATGTGACAAACATGCAACTTTCGTCATAATCCTATTCTGCCCCACCGGACCTGCGTGCGTGGTGCCAAGACATCCAGCAATCGAGCGCGCAGCTCTCCAACCGCAGGCCACTTCTTGTCCGGTCCACGGCCAACATTCCGAGCATCTGCCATTTTGCGAAGCTCCACTGCGGAAATTTCTGCAAGGGCATCCTGGAGCCATTCACGACCCCTGGTCACAGCACTGCTACGCAGCTCCTGCAACCGAATTTCCACGGCATTGGACGACGCGGACGACGCGGTCGCATGCTCCATTCGCACGGACATTCCCTTCAGCAAATGAAACAGCGACCACAAAACGTCCACAAACGTCACGGGTGCGCGACTTGAACCAAACATTTTGCATTCAGAAATCCCGAGACATGCATATCTGTTCGCTAGTTCCTAATATTTTTCCTAATACTTAATTTATCAAAGTTTAAGATAGGTGTAAATGCGTTTAGGGATGTATGATGGATGTTGGGTACGTACGATGGTTGGGTGCGGTGGTGCGATGGTACGATGCGAGGTGCGATGGTACGGTGCGATGGTACGATGGTACGGTGTGAGGTGCGATGGTACGATGGTACGGTGCGATGGTACGATGGAAGGTGCGATGATAGGATGTGAGGTGCGATGGTGTGGTGCGATGGTACGATTGCAGGTGCGGTGGAACGATACAGTGGCAGATGCGATGGTAGCATGGGAGGTGCGATGGTACGGTAGTAGGAGGTGATGGTGTGATGGTGTAGTATAATATTTAATGTCCTGGTGAGAAAGGACATTTGATAAGATAGATATATTTATCACCTATTTGATGACTGATAGTGGATTCCGAAGCCACTTGAAGTTACGTGATGTTTAATGTTTTTCATCTATCTGTACTGCGCGTGTATATGCTATTCTCATTTGATACCTTATCTTATATCATTGTTTAGAGTGATGATTGTGTTCTTTAGGGTATATATGGGATTTAATTTGGTATATGGTGATGATGTACAGCATGCTCTATGTTGATTGAATTTGGTGCAATAATGTAATATTGTTGGTACTCAGCGGCAAAGGAAGGAAACCAAGGCAAATTGAAGGGAACTGTTGTTATGAATGTTCCAGTTCTTGGTTTGTATTGTAATTATTTGTAATAGCTTGATGCATGCAAGATGATGTGATTTCGTTTGTCGAGGGTGACACCGTTGATGACAATCGATTTTGGGATCAAACCGATAAATCCTGAGTGGTGTGGTTGTTGGCTATTATATATGGGTTGTTGACTCCAAGGATGATGAGAATTTTCAAACCTGTTAATTTTCATTCAGATAAGATGGTGGGTGATATATATTTTGGCAGAACACCGGCACACAACTGTACGAACAGCTGATACAAATATGTTTTGATATCTTATGTTCTTTACATTTTTTACCATGTCGACTGCTTCCCGTTGCAGTTGTTGCAGGGACAGTTTGATTGAACATACATGAAAATATGTGTTCAGGCGTTTTTGGTTCTGAATTATGCTAGCAGATTTCGCTACATTGTCCTGATCAGATTTTCCAGCAGCCTACTAGAAATTTGATTTTGCCAAGTTATGTTTGAGTTTTCGTTTGATGTACCATTAAATCATTAACCATTCGAATCAGTTTTATTGCTTCACACTGTGGATGAAACGCATGTAGTCGAGAGCTTGGTCATGGTGAGATTTGTGCCAAGTTGTGTTTTGCCCGGGCCACGGGGCGTGCCTTGAGGACAAACTGACAAACGTAAGAATATTGAAATTATTTGGACGTTTAATATTTTCAAAAACCCATGTGCACGATTTGAAGGACACTTGGTTTGTTTTGTCTCAACAACACCATCAACATTTGATATCAAGTGATATCGAGTGAGCAAAGAAAGGTAAAAATCAACCTGTTGCATTGCATGTGCATATAGTTTAAGGGGTGAGTTTCAGGGCAACCACCAACTCTGATGTTTTGTAATTGCACCATGTGTAGAGACTGTATTGCTGCGGTGGTGGTACCGGTGATGTCAGGGGATGGTTTCAAAATATCCTAGTCCCAACGGATCCTAAAGGCACATGGTGCTTGCAGGGTGGCAAATCGCGTCCACAATCTTCCCCGAGTAGCGAGGAGACAGCACTCATCACCAAAATGTTCATTGTCAAATTGTCAACCTTAAAAGGAAACATGTTCATCTGAACCGGATTACTGGCTGACAGCATCCATCGAGCAGCCAAACGACATGTAATCAGCAAGAAAGCAAACGAAGGTTTAAACACAAAACGCTACGATACAAGACGCACATTTTCACAGAGGCATGCTCGGTGTACCCCCATGATGCATGCTTTGGGTTGAGTGATCGTTACAACAAATATTTTCAAATATTCTGACACCAACACCTAGCATGTGAATCAACTCTAGCTTTGCCCCCACAAAACTCTGCAAGAAAATGTTTGGGTGTGGGTGGCGGCCCCGCGTTCTCAGGGGGGTGGGTCCGATAGATGCTTCAAAGATTTTGGAAGCATATGGAAGCATATTTTACATGGGACCATTATCTCAGAAAATTAGTCAGAATCCATCAATCACGGCACACTTCGCCCATAAGGACCTTCTCACATCCTAGAATTCCTTGAGCAAACGCTCATGGATTAGACCCCTGGCAGTGCCCAAGTGACACTCTTATCCTCTGCATGGATCCACAGGGACCAGTGAAATTTCAGCTGTGCCCACCATTTGCATCCATTTGCGCAGTGAGTTTGGTTCCACACCCCTCAATTTGGCCCTAAATCCCCCAACAAATACAAGGTTAAAGTTTGATTCAGTTATTATTTTGCTCGATGTTCTTGTGACTCCGTGCCGTGCTATATATTGTGTACGTCTTATACTGCATCATCGCTCTGCCGTTCCATCGTATGTCGTACCATATTATTGTAGCATCATGTACACCATTGCACCATGGTACCGTACCACCATAAACCGAACCACCGTACCACCATTCCACCATACCACCGTACCACCGCAAACTCGGACCGGACCACCGTACCCTTGGACCGTACCACCGTACCGTACCACCGTACCCTCGTACCGTACCACCGTACCGTACCTCATTAGCGTCGTGTAGGGTCGTGCTGTTTTGAGTGTACCTAAGCTTAGAATGAATAGGTACACTCAAAACGGCACGACCCTACACGACGCTAATGAGGTACGGTACGGTGGTACGGTACGGGGGTACGGTGGTACGGTACGGTGGTACGCTGGTACACTCAAAACGGCACGACCCTACACGACGCTAATGAGGTACGGTACGGAGGTACGGTACGAGGGTACGGTGGTACGGTACGGTGGCACGCTGGTACACTCAAAACGGCACGACCCTAATGAGGTACGGCACGGTGGTACGGTTCGAGGGTACGGTGGTAGGGTCCGAGCGTATGGTGGTACAGTGGCATGGTGGTACGGTGGTACAGTGGCTTGCCGGTGGCTAAGTTGGAGATGTTGCTTACTTTCGTGCGTGAACATTGGACAAAACAAGTTACAACCCTCTATTCAGAGCCGGGGCTATCAAATAGGAAAGACAAATATTGCCTATCCCATGGTGTTGTTTGATACCATGGCTTGAAAGATCCTTGCTACTTACTACATCTTGCTGCATGTGATTAGCTGTAAACTGCAGGCTATACTATGTAGTAGCACCTTATCCAAACCAAAGACATTGAACTTCAACCAACTATCCTTGCACCGACGGATTTTTTCTTGTCAAGATCCATGAACAAGTCCCGCGAAGTAGATCGGCCCAGGGCCCTCAGAATGTCTTTTTCTTTCTTCCTCGTGTGCACCCTATAGCTCAGTTTTCCAAAAAAGAACGCAGTTTGGGTTATGCCAACTTGATTACATAAAATGATTAGTTTGGCATGGTTTTCTCAAAGTGAGAGTCACTGTAAAAAGTTTTTGAGGCACACAGCGTGCTTACTTATAATACATATCTTACTTTGATGTGCAATCAGGGCAAATGGGAGACTTATTTAAAAAATGCTGCAGTGTACTGCTAGATCTTGTCCTGATTGTTTTTTATTTGTTTCTTATGTTTCTTGATTTCTGATTTCGTGATCTATGCTTTATTTGATCACGTAATTTGTTCATTTTTCTATATTTGCTAAGAATGTGTAGCAGGTTTCGATCCCAAAAATCTATTGTCAGCTGCCTCACACATGTTACACATTGGGAAGGTTGGCAACGAACACGCTGCAAAATATTGTTTCAATAAACATGGACAAGCGCAGATCACGAACGATGGCAACATAAGTTTGGCACGTCACAACAGCGGAATGGACAAAATAGATAGTGTTGAAACAGTCTCGTTTGAGACAAGGCAAGTCACAACAATTAGAGGCCTCCCCAGTTGAAAATAGCACAGCAAAAAAATAAAACAAACAATACAAGACAACAATGTGCATCAACACTGATCAAACCTTGATGCGTTCATGTTTTCCTTGATTTCAGTTTGATTGCATGCTGGCATGTGCATATTTTTTGATATGCCGCCGAAAAACGACAGCACCAAAGCAGCCGGTTTGCCCAAACGCCTTGTTCTCAGGGCTTCTGGATTTTCTCTACCGTTGAGATTTTGGATGTAGTTTCAAAAAAATAGGGCGTGCACTGCCCACACACCAGCTCAACATGATGGAAATCAATAATTCTAATAATGCCCAAACAATACCAAAGGACCGGCCCGAAGTCAGAAGGCAAAAAATAACCCGAAGAAACAAACACTCTTCAGAAACAAAGCAAACTACTGTATCTCATTGATTGGTTGGAGGCTTGACCCCTTTGATTCTATTCCATGTAGCATTTTTTTGGCTACTTGGTCAACCCTTGAGATAAAATCAAACAGTTAGCAAAGTGCCCCTAGCAAAAGGCCTCGGTACTACAACTACATGTACATGAAGTTGGTCCCCAATAGAGCTAAACTAGGAAACCATGGGATTCTGAAAAAACAGAAGTGATTTCGCCGAATAGGTTGGCTACAAGAAACATATGTAGTGAACGTGAAAAAACGCAAACCTGCTAAAAAGATCCAAAAAGCGCTTGCTGACTTTCGTGTATGTGCATGCATGGGGAACAACAAATCAACAAGCCGACGCAACAGTTGTACCACGTGGATCAATATAGGGGCCATAAGTCTAATTCCTTTTTTGCGGCAGAGGAGGTTTCATGAATTGTTTTAGACATCAGTATTGCGGCACTTCATAGCCGTGATCGCAGAGCAACACGACGTATCTCATCTACGTTGCAATGCAGTGCTGGAACACATCCCACCACAATGTAAAACAGCAACCACTGTTTGACCATGGCAGGACAATATCCATCCAAATTTATGTTTTGTAGTTATCAGTGATCGGTCTGTTTGTTTTTTCCTTTGTTTGGGATAGTTTGTGATGTGTATGATTGGACACCTATTTATTTGATCAAACAACCCAACACAGCCAACTGAAAGCAACTATGGTGTGACACACTGTTACAGCAGTATGGGATATCCAACCACTCATCCATCTACTATGCAACCATACCATGTATGCCTTGCATCATATACCATATGATCCAATATCAGCCCATAGCATGCACATTTGTCACTATTTACTTTTACAACAATAATAATATTGCACCATGAAGATGCAACACAGCACCATTCAACTGTAACACCGTAATTACCACTCCACCTTCAAAATCGTACCATGTACCCTCAGACCGTACCCCACACCGTACCCTCAGACCGTACCCCACACCGTACCACCGTACCTTTCGTACCCTGGTTTGAGCGTACCTGATTTAACCTTACTATTTCACACCTATCTTGAACTTTCATAATACTTAATGCTAATCTTCATGTTCACACTGACCGAAACGCTATACTTCACTATGTCTGCAAAAGTTTGCAACAGATCTCGATGCCATGACATGCTTGATTTCGAAACAATGCCATGACATGATTGATTTCAAAACAAAAAGTTTGAGTTCAAAACCATACTCTGTCATTGAGCGACACTCGTCCAAACAACAGCATCACATACACACTTTGACACGCAGACGCTTTGACACACAAAAGCCTTTACACACAAACGCTTTTACACACAAACGCTTTTACACACAGACGCTTTTACACACAAAAGCTTTTACACACAGACACTTTGACACGCAGACGCTTTTACACGCAGATGCGTTTGACACACGCACACACGCTTTCACACACAAACCCTTTTACACACAGACGCTTTTACACACAGACGCTTTTACACGCAGATGCTTTTTACACACGCACACACGCTTTCACACACAAACGCTTTTACACACAGACGCTTTTACACACAGACGCTTTTACACACGGACACTTCAAGACAAAGACGCTTTTACACACAGACACTTCAAGACAAAGACGCTTATACACACAGATGCTTTTACACACAGACACTTCAAGACAAAGACGCTTATACACACAGATGCTTTTACACACAGACACTTTTACACACAGAGGCTTTTACACACAGAGGCTTTTACATACACACAGACACTTCAAGACAAAGACGCTTTCAAGACAAAGACACTTTTACACACAGACGCTTATACACACAGATGCTTTTACACGCAGACACTTTTACACACAGAGGCTTTTACACACAGAGGCTTTTACATACAGACACTTTTACACAGACGAAAGCGTTGCGATTGGCACTTTAAAATTGCAATTTTTCCTCAGTTTTTCACATCCAACATCCATTTCGCACGAAAGGGTTGCGATTGACGAAGTAAAGTCGCAATTTTTCCTCAGTTTTTGATGTCCAACGTCCATTTCGTGCGAAAGGGTTGCGATGGACACCTCAAAGTCGCAATTTTTCCTCAGTTTTTGACGTCCAACGTCCATTTCGTGTGAAAGGGTTGCGATGGACACCTCAAAGTCGTAATTTTTCCTCAGTTTTTGACGTCCAACGTCCATTTCGTGCGAAAGGGTTGCGCGCGACACCTCAAAGTCGCAATTTCTCCTCAATTTTTGACGTCCAACGTCCATTTCGTGCGAAAGGGTTGCGATGGACACCTCAAAGTCGCAATTTTACCTAGGTTTTTGACGTCCAACGTCCATTTCGTGCGAAAGGGTTGCGCGCGACACCTCAAAGTCGCAATTTTTCCTCAGTTTTTGACGTCCAACTGTCCATTTCGTGCGAAAGGGTTGCGCGGGACGCATCAAAGTCGCAATTTTACCTAGGTTTTTGACGTCCAACGTCCATTTCGTGCGAAAGGGTTGCGCGGGACGCTTCAAAATCGCAATTTTACCTAGGTTTTGGACGTCCAACGTCCATTTCGTGCGAAAGGGTTGCGTTTCGTGGCGCTCCGGCGGCACCGCCCCCGCCTTAAGAGAGAATAGAAGAAGAGCGAGAGGAGATCTGCGGATGTGAGGGTGTGAAGATCTAGATCTGCAGGTGTGAGGGTGTGAAGATCTAGATCTGCAGATGTGAAGGTGTGAAGATCTAGATCTGCAGGTGTGAAGATCTAGATCTGCAGATGTGAAGGTGTGAAGATCTAGATCTGCAGATGTGAAGGTGTGAAGATCTAGATCTGCAGGTGTGAGGGTGTGAAGATCTAGATCTGCAGGTGTGAAGGTGTGAAGATGTAGATCTGCAGGTGTGAGGGTGTGAAGATGTAGATCAGCAGATGTGAGGGTGTGAAGATCTTGATCTGCAGGTGTGAGGGTGTGAAGATGTAGATCTGCAGGTGTGAAGGTGTGAAGATCTAGATCTGCAGATGTGAAGGTGTGAAGATCTCTAGATCTGCAGATGTGAAGGTGTGAAGATCTAGATCTGCAGGTGTGAGGGTGTGAAGATGTAGATCTGCAGGTGTGAAGGTGTGAAGATGTAGATCAGCAGATGTGAGGGTGTGAAGATCTAGATCAGCAGATGTGAAGGTGTGAAGATGTAGTATAACGGCTGCTTTTTTACGAAGAACCCTTCGCAGGCGCTCTCGGGAAAAATGGTGAAGGCGCACAGAGATGAGGGTTTTAGAGTGGATGACCCTGAACCAAAATTCAGCCTGGAAAAGGTACACGAACAGCACTGAACGAAAACCCGCGGGCGGCGGCCAAAATCAACCCGCTAAGGTAAAGGGCGGACCTACCTCAATCCTATTAGAAAAGGGGCGGTTTGAGCCGATACCTTTTTTTTGCACACCAACGTTATACCTCACACTTAGCCAAAAAAAACAAACCACCAGCCTTACAATGGCTGACAGGTGTATCGATGCACACCATCTTCAAAAGCCTAGCAAAGAAAAACGTTCAGCGCCGAAAAGTCAACAGAGTTCTACAGAGTTCTACAGAGTATTACTGTGATGACTGCAAAAACTTGGAAAGCTGGAACATCGGCCACCCAAGGATGTATTGTTAGCTCGGAGTTTTGCCTTGTGGGGCTATGTTTGTTGCTTCCGTTTTACGTATATTAAATTGGCGTCCTGCATTCCAGCTGCAACAGGTACGGCAAAAAGTTTGGACCTTATGCGTCTTGGCTGTGCGAGGAGCGTGTGGAAGGGTGTTTGAATGTGTTTTATTTTTTTCCTTACATCACTGTCCCCGCGACGTGGACTGCATGGCCTTCGACCGTAACAAATTGATTTGGTGCCTTTCTTCGTCATGTGCACCAAGGAAAGTCATCAAAGAGCAAAACAGCATCAAACATAAGATGGACAGGCTTGAAAAAGGCTGGGCAGGGATGCAGGGATAAAACACACGGAGAGGTTTCGCTCGAATCAGGCGGGTGGCCAACTATATTTTCCAAACTTGGGAGTCCAAGCGCAGGGCAGAAATTACATTCGGAGGCAGTTAGTTTTTGACCAGTTTGCAACCAAAGTGCGTTCCAAAACCCCTCATCAATACAGTGGGACATCTGCTGCTTTCATGAGTTTATGAAACCGGCCTCTATGTTAGCGGTGCTCGGTAAATAGGGTTTCAACAGAGCCCTGTCGTCAAAATGTATTAAGTATAAAGATGGGTTTAAAAGAACAAAGCTCTGACGATGTGTTCTTGTAAATCGGTTCATGTCTCGCTGTCGTTGTTCTGCATCTAAAAACACATTTTGCCTGCATCAAGGAGTGGGACATCCTTGGCAAGCTTCCAGTTTGAGTATTAGTTGTTGAGCAGGTCGTGTCCTGCCAATTTTTTTTTCTATTCGTGGCCGTAGGCGTTCAATCTTTGCGGTGCAATGCATCACCTGGCTTCCTTGGCTGCACAGTGGGAGAATGGCAGTAGGGATTATAAATGTGCTTGCGTCCAACGAGGCCATTTACGCCCCAAAGTCTTTGCGTGTTGAATGTCTGTGTGTGTGTGCGCGTGCGGTGTGTGATTTGTGGGTTTTGCCCGAGTCAGAGGAGAGGGCATCAAGGGGTGATGTCAAATTATCAAGAGTCGACTGCAAGTTTCTGCTTTGCGGTCAACATTTGTCATTTTTTAATCAAAATTAGCATACATCGCACCCCCAAACAACCACACATGAGTTTTCGTGGGGTTCCGAACAGTAGTCATTTACTTACTTTTATCTAGGTATATTTTTTGATGGATAGATAGAAACTTGTATGTGCTCACGTGTGTGCCTCTGACTTTCCGCGCGCTTTGTGATAGATGACCTACTTTGTGTCGTGATCATGCCGTTGAGGTCGTCACTTGGGCCTAAATGCGCATGCAAAAGAGGGAGCAAATGAAACAGGTGAGATGGGCGAGCTGTATGTTTCGATGTGATATTCTGAAGGGCACCGGCATTTCCACGCACACATAGACCTACAATGTCGGAGTGGTGTGTGTATGTGTGCGTCAGGAATTCATGTGTGAAAGCGTGGCAGTGCTTTGGTCAACACACCAGCTCTGATCAATGAATCAGCTCCTATCGGGTCAAATTTTATTCACCTTCTGCAAAACAATTTTTTTGACCGCGTTCTGGTTCCCAGGCGTCGTTGCTTGTTTCACCTCGTGTGTTTGGTCATCTGTCATGGCGGTTTGACCCACATTGGGTGGCCTTCATCTATTGTCCAAAGATGGAATATATTACTTGTATACTGAGGTTTGCTACTTGAAACTCATGTGATTTTTTTTGGTGCAGCAAAAAAATCTGTTTGATCCAAACGCATGAATTTGCAACCCGCCGCCAACTTGGCAGCATAGAATGCAGCCTCGCCGGGTCAACCTTCAGCCTCAACAAGAAGTTGATAGCTGGCAGACTTCGAAACTTCAGAAATGAAATAAATCGCGAAAAAGAGTAAGAACATGTCATTGGCTTAGTTTCCATGTAGGAGCCGCAAAATGAATATTCGGAAGGGATTACAGAGCTTGAAGCTGCACATAACTCAAAAACTCAGGGGAAATCTTTGAAATTATGATCCCGGACATTTTAAAAAATATCTAAAATTATGAACCCGGTATTTTAAGAAATACTAGGTAATACCCTGCAGTGTCAAAGCAAAATGTTTGAAAAAAACTAAACCAAAAATTTAAAGAATGTAAATATAATAATGAAATCGTAAAAGTAGAAATAAAACCCGCGAGCGGCGGAAAATAGAATTTTCTGAATTTTATATGTTTTTTATTATTTCCCGACATCTTTGTGTGGGGTTCTTATTTTTGATTTTAAACCCAACCCACCTCCTTATCCTCCGCCGTCCCCTTTTATCACATATTATTTTTTATACATAACTTTATCACACATTATCTTTTACCCGCAAATTTATTCTAAATAATTTTTCATACACCATCTTTTATATAATTTTATTACATACTAATTTTTATACACTATTTTATAACACATTATCTTTTACCTTACCATCTTTCACACACATTTTTACACAAATTATTTTTACTTATATTTTTAATATATTTTCTTTTATTTTGTATATTTATCTCATATTTTCCTTTACATCCTATATTTGTCACATATTCTCTTTTACATACCATATTTATCACATACTATCTTTCTCACATAATTTTATTACACATTCTCTTTCACCATTTTTATAACATTATCTTTTACATACCATACACAACTTTGTTACAAACTATCTTTTTCATATTTATTACATATTATTTTTCCCCGCATCACTGTGTGGGGTTCTTGTTTTTCGCTTGGATCCCGCCGGGGCTCCGCTCCTCCGCCCCCTCCTCCTCCGCCGCCTCCTCCTCACTCACACTCATCACTCATCACTCATTCCCTATCTCCCTCATTCACATCTCATCTCACTCACATCTCATCCTCACTCATCACTTGAGATGCCAATTGCGTGCATCACTCACTCACTCACTCACTCATTCACTCACTGTACAGATAGCTTCCTGGCTGCCTTTGGCGTGGCAGGCGCAGTACACAGAGCCTGCTGGAGGAGCTGCGGCGCGCGTGGGCGCCGCTGGCCCGCGGCTGGCTGTCGCGTGGCAGGCGCAGTACAGATGGCTTCCTGGCTGCCTTTGGCGTGGCAGGCGCAATACACAACTCATCACAACTCATCACTCACTCACTCACTCACGCACGCACGCACGCACGCACGCACGCACGCACTCACTCACTCACTCACTCACTCACTCGTCACTCACTCACTCATTCACTCACTGTACAGATAGCTTCCTGCCTGCCTTTGGCGTGGCAGGCGCAGTACACAGACCCTGCTGGAGGAGCGGGCGCCGCTGGCCCGCGGCTGGCTTTCGCGTGGCAGGTGCAGTACAGAGAGCTTCCTGGCTGCCTTTCGCGTGGCAGGCGCAGTACACAGAGCATCCTGGAGGAGCTGTGGCGCGCGTGGGCGCCGCTGGCCCGCGGCTGGCTGTCGTGTGGCAGGCCCAGTTCAGATGGCTTCCTGGCTGCCTTTGGCGTGGCAGGCGCAGTACACAGAGCCTGCTGGAGGAGCTGCGGCGCGCGTGGGCGCCGCTGGCCCGCGGCTGGCTGTCGCGTGGCAGGCGCAGTACAGATGGCTTCCTGGCTGCCTTTGGCGTGGCAGGCGCAATACACAACTCATCACAACTTATCACATACCAACTCATCACAGCTCCACTTCTCACACCTCACTCATCACAGCTCCACTCACAGGTCCACTTCTCATCACAACTTATCACATACCAACTCATCACAGCTCCACTTCTCACACCTCACTCATCACAGCTCCACTGCTCATCACAACTCATCACAGCTCCACTTCTCACAGGTCCACTTCTCATCACAATTTATCACATACCAACTCATCACGGCTCCACTTCTCACACCTCACTCATCACAGCTCCACTGCTCATCACAACTCATCACAGCTCCACTTCTCACAGGTCCACTTCTCATCACAACTTATCACATACCAACTCATCACAGCTCCACTTCTCACACCTCACTCATCACAGCTCCACTGCTCATCACAACTCATCACAGCTCCACTTCTCACAGGTCCACTTCTCATCACAACTCATCACAATTTATCACATCCCAACTCATCACAGTTCCACTTCTCACACCTCGCTCTCACAGCTCCCTGATCACATCACAACTTCTCATCACAACTTATCACAACTTATCCCATCATAGCTCCACTTCTCACACCCCTTCTCACACCTCACTTATCACATCAGAACTCATCACAGCTCCACTTCTCACACCTGACATCACAAGTCCACTTCTCACACCTCACTTCTCACACCTCCCCGAAGTTCACATTAAAATCTTACATACATAAAGGCTTGACATGTGGGGTTATCCGGTCCTTTTGTTATATACATACACATTTGTCACACACCATCTTTTCACATACAAATTTATTACCTACACACTCTCTTTCATTCACCATATTTGTCACACACTCTCTTTCACACACCATCTTTGTTACGCACCATCTTTTAGTGGCAGGCTTGGCACTTGGTAACATCGACGTTCCATTTCCGTGGAAGGTTTGGTAATTGGACGAAATTCATCTTCATTTTATATCGTAGGCATGGTATTTGCGGCACTGGGCTGGCTCCGGCGGCGCGCTTGGGCGCGTTTAGTTACCCGTGATGCCGCGGTATTTTATATGATATGTGTAGCAATTGACGAAAACCACCTCTATTTCACGTAGCAGGTGTGGCACTGGGCTGGCTCTGGCGGCACGCTTGGGCGCGATTAGTCACCCGTGACGCTGCGGTCTTTTGCGTGGTAGGCGTGGCTTTTGATAAGATCCACCTTCGTTGCGCGTGGTAGATATGGTATTTGGAAAATATTTTTCCGCATATCTTTCTTACAGATAACTTTGTCACCCGCAACTTTGTCGCATACATTCTGACACTTACATCTCTGTCTCATATGACTTCTCTCTCGCATACATTTTTCTCACACACAACTTTGTCGCAAATAATTCCTTTCTACACAACTTTGTCACAAACAACTTTATCACATACAATTTTGTCACGCACAACTTTTTCACAATTTTATACAACTTTGTCACAGAAAATCTTTCACACACAACTTTTTCATACGCAATCTTTCACACACCTCTTTCACGCACTATCTTTGACATTTTTTCACATGCAACTCTTTCACACACAACATTGTCACACACAAATCTTCACACACAGCTCTTACCCTCCACTATTTCCTTTGTCGTTTTTTCTTTCTTCGTGCCGCTTCAATCACTTTTTCTGATTGCAGGAAGCAATTGACTTGTGGATTGCCCCCCTCCTTTAATTATTCCCGATAACTTTGTGTGGGATTCTTGTTCTTGATTCTTTATCCCGAGCCTCCTCCGCCTCCTCCGCCTCTTCCGCCTCTTCCGCCTCCTCCGCCTCCTCCACTTCTTCGGCCTCGTCATACCAACTTTGTCACACACCATCTTTCACACACAATAACGTCACACACCATCTGTCAACCACCATCTTGCACAGACCATCTTTCACACACAATAACTTCACACATATCTTTATCACACACCATCTCTCAACCACCATCTTGCAGTTACTTACCATCTTTCACAGACAATCTTTCACCTACAATAACTTCTCACACAACTTTGTCGCACACCATATCTCAACCACCATCTTGCACACACCATCTTTCACACACAATAATTTCACAAACAACTTTGTAAAACACCATCTGCCCCATCTCACATTTCTCTTGGTTTTGCGTGGCAGGCGCGGCACTCATGGCGCTGGGTGGCGCGTTTGGGCTGGTTTTGGTCGCCCGTGACGCCGCGCCACTTTGCGTGGCAGGCATGGCACAATCTCACATCCCCCATCGTTTTGCGTGGCGGGCGTGGTACTTATGGCACTGGGTGGCGCGCTTGGGCTGGTTTTGGTCACCCGTAACGCCGCGGTACTTTTCATGACAGGCGTGTCACAAGAAGACATCCACCTTGGTTTCACGTGCCCAGCGTGGCACCATCGTACATTCACCTTGGTTGTGCGTGGCAGTCGTGGCACTTATGGCACTGGGTGGCGCGCTTGGGCTGGTTTTGGTTGCTCCTAACACCGCGGTACTTTTCTTGAGAGACATGGCACAATCTTACATACAGCTTGGTTTTGCGTGGCAGGCGTGGTACAATCTCATATCCGCCTCCGTTTTGCGTGGCAGGCGTGGCACAATCTCACATCCACCTTCGTTTTGCGTGGCAGGCATGGCACTTATGGCACTGGGTGGCGCGCTTGGGCGGAATTTCATCGCCCGTGACGGCAGGCGTGGCATCCATGGCACTGGGTGGCGCGCTTGGGCTGGTTTTGGTCGCCCGTGACGCAGCGGCACTTTGCGTGTCACGCGTGGCACAAGGTGAGATCAATCTTGATTTCATGTGGTAGGCGTGGCACCATCTCACATCCACCTTCGTTTTGCTTGGCAGTCGTCGTACTTATGCGGCACTTTGCGTGGCACAATCTCACATCCACCGTCGTTTCACATCCACCTTAGTTTTGCGTGGCAGGCATGGCACTTATGGCACTGGGGGGCGCGCTTGGGCTTGTTTTGGTCGCCCGTGACGCCGTAGAACTTTTCGTGGCAGACATGGCGCAAGGTGACATCCCTCTTTGTTTCACGTGGCAGGCGTGGCACCATCTCATATGGGGTTTTTGTCATCTGACATGCCAGACAAAGTTGTGTGGGGCTTTTGCTTTTGATTCTGTATTCTGGGCGCCGCCTCCTTCTCCCGCCTTGTCTTGTTCGATGTCACATCCAGCTTTGTTTTGCGTGGCAAGCGTGGCACTTATGGCACTGGGTAGCGCGCTTGGGCCTGTTTTCAGTTGCCCGTGACGCCGCGGCACTTTGCGTGGCAGGCCTGGCACTTGGTGACATCTTTTTTGTGTTTCACGTGGCGGGGCGGAAGCGACCCGGATTACAGAATAAAAAGCAAGAAACATGCCAGACACGTAACTACATAGCTACGTAACATGCCCGCAAAAGAAACATGAATTGAATGCCCAAAAAGTTTTCTGGTCCAGTCGATTTTATTTGAATTAAATACGACAGAAAAGCAAACATGCCGGAACAGGCCGGAGATACAGATAGGTAAACATACCTGCAAACGAAACATCAATTGGGTTTTCTGCTCCAGTCGCTTTTGCTTCAGTCAAAGCGACGTTGAGACAGATAGTGTGTGACAAAAATGGTATGTGACAGATGGTGTGTGACAAAGATGTCAGTCAGATGGTCTGAGAAACCAAGGTGGATGTCACATGGGCATCACGCCTGCCACCCAAAAACGAAAATGGATGTGAGATTGCGCCACGCCTGCCACGAAAAACGACAGTGGATGTGAGATTGTGTCACGCCTGCCACGCAAACCGCCGGGGCGTCACTGACCACTAAAACCAGTCCAAGTGCGCCACCCAGTGCCCTAAGTGCCACGCCTGCCATTCAAAACGAAGGTGGATATGACATTTTGCCACGCCTTCCCCGCAAAGTGCCACGTAACCAGCCTTGCCCGCCTTCACGGGCGACTAAAAACCAGCCTTGCCACGCAAAACCAAAAATAATGTAAAATGGTTCCAATCAGATATTTAACCAGATGATTTTCACATCAAAATCTCCATCCGATCGCCTCTTCTGTAGCCCTGGTAGCCACCAAAAAGCCCATACCATCGTCGCCGTGGACGCGGCAGGAGGACCTGAGAAACACGCGACGTCGAAGAAACGACCACGAGTTCGGTGTCGACAACCAAACCGGGTCCCAAAACGGAGAAAATGGTAAGTTAACCGCGGTTGAACCCAAAAAAAGCGATTTGAACAGTTTAAAATAGTTTTTTGTGGATCTAAAATTTAAACATCTAAGATGCATTAGATCAACCAACATGGAAAGTTAACCAACAAAAATTCAGTTTTTGATTAATCATCATAACGCTCGCGCCATGTCGCGCATGCCGGGCGCTGGGGTGCCAGCTGCGGGGCGCTGACGTTGCGGGGTGGCAAAAACATGCAGCGTCGCGGGGCGGCAGGGCTTCTGCTGCTGGGTTTGCTACTAGGAACTTGTCTGGCCGGGAGCAGGGCTCAGTGGGTGTGCATGGGCGGCCACCTCCCAGGCGGCGGCCGTGACAGGGGCGTACAAGGTTCACCCAACAAAACACCTCTCACTTCCCCCGATGCCTTGTTCTACCTTCACCACCTCCGGTCTTGTGCGATGTGTCCGGTTGGGGCGGTTGCCACGGGAGGCATCGGCACCACTGGTGGCGGGGGTGGGGTGGACCTTTCTTTGTTTTGCGTTGGCCTCAGCCACCCTGTGTGCTTGCTGTGCTGCCGGGTGTGGGAATTGCCCGGGATGGACTTGCTCCTGCTGGCGTCCTCCTCGATTTTCAACTCTTCCTCATCCCATTTCCCGGTCGCTCTCTTGGTTCTCGTCTTCTGGGTTAACAACCACTTCCCCCGCACCCGCTGTCGCCTCTTGTCTGGGGTCCTGACGTGGCTGTTGCTGCGTGGCTGGCCTTCCTGCATGGGGAAACTCCTCTACCTGTTCTGGGTCCTGCACAATCCCCTCTTCCTGCAACCGGAGTCCCCCCCTTCCGGCAGGTGTGGAGGAAGAGTTGCGGGCAGTCTTTGGTGAGGACATGTCCGTGGACGAACTGCTGCGGGCAGATTTTGGGGGGCATCATCACACCTGTCCGGTCGTTGGGTGCTGTCGCCATGCTGGAGGCAACCGTCCGGGGTGGGGTACCATTGGGAGTCTTCGCTCTCATGTCGACCAACACCTTTCCGGCGAGTTGCCAGGGCGTCCCACCGAATCGCGGTTCCAGGTCAAAAGGTTGGGCTGCTGCAACGTCTGTGGCTTGACCATAAGTACCCGAGTGCAGGGGCAAACCCACCCGAGGTGTCATAGCCAAAGGAACTAGGTCCTCCCCCCACCAGGTCAAGCAGAAACTTTTAGCCAAATTCCCACCCCTCCCTCCCCATACCCCCGCCTGCCGACACCTTGCACATGCCCCCCCACCCACCATCCCCATACCCCTTGGCGAATGTCATCCGGAGAAGATTTGCTTAAGGCATTAATGGGGAATGACGAGGATGACGTATCTTGCCTCTTTACCGGGACTTGGTGCAATTGCTGGTGATGCGTTGGCTCCTGCGCACCTGGGGCGGTGGCTGGGGTGTGGACAACTAATTGGTATTGGTAAGGTTGACCCTCAAGGTAACCTCATTCCTTTGGACCCGGATGCCAGACCAATTGTCATGGGAGTGACATGGCGTAAAAGTTCTTTTAAATGTTCTTTAGTTTTGGATAAACAAAGTATTCGGGACAAAGTTCCTGTGGGGCCGAAGTCATGGTGCATGCTGCACGCCATTGGATCCACCAGAATAGACAACGAAACAATTATGTCTTTTACAAAAAGACATCAGGAATGAATTTCTTCAGGATGCTCAACAGCACGCCCCTGCGTCTGCACGGTTTGCGGCCCATTTTTATGGGGGTCCCATGGTTTACGAAGGGACGGTTGAACGTTGTGGTCGGGGACAACACGCAACCAACCACGATGCGTACATCTGGCGCACGCTGTGCTGTCTGCTCAACGTCGACCCGGCCACCGCGCGCCACTCGGCCGCCCTCGCTTTCCTGCCGGCTCGCCTCGGCGGCCTCGGCCTCTTCTCGGCTTCGCGGGTCGCGGACGCCGCCTATTACGCCGGGTGGGCCGATTCCTTGCCGGTCATCGCCCAACGCGACCCGGCCCTTGCGGCCCGATGCGTCGACGAGCTCATCCTTGGCGAGGCCTCGTCTGGCGCCACATTCCGAGCAGGCGCAGCAGCCGCCCAGCGCCTCGGCTGGGCTGCTTGGCTTGCCCGCCCTGGCCCACCTTTCTCCAACCCGCCGCTGCACCTCCCCATCTGCCCGACCCCATGGCTGGCAGCATGCTGCTTCGCTCGCACTTCTCACATCCTACCGCGAGCACACCCTGCTTCCTTCTTTGGCCGCCCCCGGGCAAGCTCTCCTCCGCTCGCAGGCCGGGCCGCATGCCGGCGCTTGGCTTACAGCCATACCCAGCGACCCAGGGCTCACCCTCCGCCCGCTGCAAATAAATGCACACGGCGCTCCGCCGCCGTCTCCGGCTGCCCTTGCCCTTGGCACGCCACAGGTGCGGAGCCGGCAGCCTTGCCCCTGGCTGTGGCGCTGCCCTCGACTCCCTCGGGGACCATGCGCTGGCATGCCCATGCAGCGGTGCGCTCGGCCGCCGCGCCGGCATTGTTGAACGGGCTTGGGTCCGGGTTGCTCGTGAGGCCGTTGGCCCAGAGGGACGCGTCATCCCACAGCAGGCCTCGCTGCCACACCGGCCACTGTCCCCTCAGACGATCAACGTCGTCTCGACATGGTTGTCCATGGCGCAACCCCTCATGGCGAAGCATTGTGTTGTGACGCCACCCTCGTCAGCCCGCTCACACGGCAAGCCATGCCTGCACACCAGTCCCACCGAACGGACGGCGCGGCCCTCAATGCCGCGCGCCGGCGCAAGGAACTCCGGTACCCCGAGCTCCTGGGCCCGGGACCGCAGCGCCTTCTTGTTCTGGCCTGTGAGGTGGGAGGCCGCTGGCACCGCAACTGCGAGGTACTCCTCCGCCTCTTGGTGCAAACCCGTGCTCCCCGAGCGCCTCCGGCTGTGCGCGCCAGCGCCGCAAGCGGTTGGCGCCGCCGCTGGTGGAGCTTGCTCAGCGTCGCCGTCCAGCAAGCAGTCGCCACCACGGCCCTGAGCGGCGAATGGCTTCTCCCGGCCACAGCCATTGCCGACGACGGCCTGCGGCTGGCAGACATCGTCGGCTTAGCCCCCGCTACCGGGCCGAGCCGTCTGCCTCTTGGGAGTGCGTAGGCGCTGACCCGGCAGTCCAAAGCGACTAACCGGCTGCGGAGACCGCCGGCCAAATGCCTTGAGCCATGCTGCGGGAAAAAAAAATATATATATATATATATACCAGTAGTACCCGCACGAGGCGGGGCGGAAGTTGCCTTAAAGATATATATGGTACAGGCCTGCAACCCCCCCCTCCCCCCCCGCGATGGTGATGGTTCCTAGGGTTGGGTGTACTATCTCCCTGGAATCCAACTATCATGCAGCAATGCAAGGTATCTCTGCTTCCCCGCCCCCCCCTGTGGGGTGGGTTGGGTGTAGTATGTATGTACCTACGTAGGTTGGTAGGTATAGGCATGTATGTATGTGTGTATGTATGTATTTATGTATGTATGTATGTATTTATGCTTCCCCGCCCCCCCTGTGGGGTGGGGTGGGTGTAGTATGTATGTACCTACGTAGGTTGGTAGGTATAGGCATGTATGTATGTGTGTATGTATGTATTTATGTATGTATGTATGTATGTATTTATTTTTTTATGTATGTATGTATGTATGCTTCCCGGCCCCCCCCCGTGGGGTGGGGTGGGTGTAGTATGTATGTACCTAACGTAGGTTGGTAGGTATAGGCATGTATGTATGTGTGTATGTATGTATTTATTTATGTATGTACGTATGTACGTATGTATGTATGTATGTATTTATGCTTCCCCGCCCCCCCCTGTGGGGTGGGGTGGGTGTAGTATGTACGTACCTACGTAGGTTGGTAGGTAGGCATGTATCTATGTGTGTATGTATTTATGTATGTATGTATGTCTGTATGTATGTATGTATGTATGTATGTAGGTATGCAAGTATGTATGTGTGTATGTATTTATGTATGTATGTATGTACGTAGGTAGGTAGGTAGGCCTGTATGTATGTATGCAGGGGGGGATACCGGGGGGGATACCATTGGGGGGGGTGCTATGGACACTTAGCGTTTATTTGGCGGATAGAATATACACAAGACTTACCAAGTGCTGCGCGGCGTTTGCTTGACAGCGAAAGGTTTGAAGTCGTGCCCGTCTCTTGGTTCCAAGAGCGCTTGTGCACGCTTTGGCAGAGCGCTTGTGCACGCTTTGGCAGGGAGTTGGTTTCTGCTTGATGAAAGTGAGTTGTTACTGTTGTCTTTTGACCATCAGTTCCGTCACAGAATCTGCAATTTTGGGCGCCTCACCTCGCCAGCGCTTTTTTCTAGCTGAAACCAGAAAATGGCAACTAGTGACGCTGCTGATGCCAAACACGAAAAACTTGTGCTCCCAGCATAGTTTTGGGTGCTAAAACCTTTGCTGATAAATTCATTCGCTGTGTAGCAAGGCATGATGTAGAGAAGACCAAGCAGCGTAGCATCATGAAGACAAGACCAAACAGCGTAACACGATCTGATGTAACAACATTAAGCAGCATAACATCAGTTCGGGAAGGTCAAGCAGTGTAGTTTGACGTAGGGAATCATGCAGCGTAGCATCGTGAGGGCAAGACCGAATAGCACAGTATGATACAGAGCACATTAAGCAGCATCACATGAGGTAGGGAAGCCCAAGAAGCCTAACAAGAGGTAGAGAAGGTCAAGCAGCGTAGCAGCATGAAGACCAGACAAAAAACTCAACAATATATAAAAAGAACACAAGCAACATAACAAAGGAAGGTCAAGAACGTAGCATGAGGTATAAAAGATCAAGCAGCGCACCGTCTTGATGGCAAGATCAAACAGCATAACATGGCACAGGGAACACCAAGAAACATAACATGCGGTAGGGAAGGTTCAGCAGCGTAGCATGAGGTAGAGACAATCAAGCAGCGTGGCATTATGAAGACCAGATCGAGTAGCACAACATGATTCAGAGAAGATTAAGCAGCTTAACATGACGCAGGGATAGGCAGGGGAGATCAAGCGGCAGCATGAGGCGGAGAAGATCAAGCAGCCTAGCACCATGCGGACCAGATCAAAAAGCACAACCTGATGTAGGGGACATCAGGCAGCGCAACATGAGGTAGTCAAGGTCGAGCAGTGTAGCATCGCCAAGGCAAGATCAAACTATCAAAAGTCAAAGATCTGATGTCGAAAACACCAAGCAACAGGAGGTAGGGCGGGTGGTGAAGCAGCGTAGCATGAGGAGGATAAGATCAAACAATGCAGCAGCGTGCAGCGTGAAACAAAAACAAAAAGCATAACACGATTTAGGGGACATCAAGCAGCCTGACATGAGGTGGGAAGGCCCAGCAGCGTAACAGGAGATAGAGAAGACCAAGCAGCCTAGCATCATGAAGAACAGATCAAATTTCATAACCTGATGTACACGACATCAAGCAGTTTGACATGAGGTAGGGAGGGTGAAGCAGCGCAGCATGAAGTAGATAAGAGCAAGCAGCCTGGCATCATAAAGACAAGATCCGGTACCCTAACATGATACAGAGAAGACCAAGCAGCAAAACATGGCTTTGTTAAAGGCAAGCAGTGTGGCTTGATGTAGAGAAGATCAAGCAGCGTAAAAAACACGAAGACAAGATCAAAAAGAATAACGTGGTGAAGAAGACATCAAACATCATGAGGCAGGGAAGGTCAAGCAGCGTAGCATGAGGCAGAGAAGATCAAGCAACGTATCATCATAAAGACAAGACCAAAGAGCATATGGCATAACAACTTCGAACATCAAGAAAATCAAGAAGCACAACATCAGTAGCGAAGGCCAAACGCAATATGAGAAAGATAATATCAAGCAGATCGGCTTGATAAAGAATTTCTCGAACGCCTCCAGCGCCTCCAGCACCTCCAGCGCCCTCAGCGCCCTCAGCGCCCTCAACGCCCTCAGCGCCCTCAGCGCCCTCAGCGCCTTCAGCGCCCTCAGCGCCTTCAGCGCCTTCAGCGCATCCAGCGCCCTCAGCGCCTTCAGCGCCCTTAGCGCCCTCAGCGCCCTCAGCGCATTCAGCGCCCTCAGCGCCCTCAGCGCCCTCAGCGCCTCCAGCGCCTCCAGCGCCCTCAGCGCCCGCACCGCCCTCAGCGCCCTCAGCGCCTCCAGCGCCTTCAGCGCCTTCAGCGCCTTCAGCGCCCTCAGCGCCCTCAGCGCCCTCAGCGCCTTCAGCGCCCTCAGCGCCTCCAGCGCCCTCAGCACCCTCAGCCGCAGCGCCTTCAGCGCCCGCAGCGCCTTCAGCGCCCTCAGCGCCCTCAGCGCTCTCAGCGCCCTCAGCGCCCTCAGCGCCTTCAGCGCCCCCCTAATCTTCCTAGAAGCTCTTTTCTAGAAGCTCAAAAATGAGAAGCTCAAATTTAGCGCTGGCAGCGCTAAATTCGAGCTTCTAGCAAAAATCACTAGAAGCTCTAATTTAGAGCTTCTAGAGCAATGATAAATCTTCTCTAGAAGCTCTAGATTAGAGCTTCTAGAAGCTCTAATTTAGAGCTTCTCCAGGCAATGTTTTCTTCAGATTTTAACATTGATCATGTATTACATATGTTCACCATGTTGCACACAGCAGCAGCTTCTTTTTCTGGCATTCACGACAGTCTTGGAGCTCATTGGCTCTCATACATTAAGCCTCTCTCAGGCTTCCCTGTTAGCTTTTTCAAGCTTTGCTTCCATAGCCTTTTGCAAGCTCCAGGTCTCTGTGCTGTTTGCCAACCTTAGCAAAACTGATTCACTTTCGACTTTGGGGCTCTTGGTTTTGCCACCTCTTCTGAACCATAGCTGCTGCATTGTATACCCAAATGTTTCATCTCGATAGTTCCATACATCTTTAGGGTGCAAGCCTTTGCAGGTCCCAAGTTACAGCATGCTCTTCTAGAGCCAGGTATTGGCTAACAAATTTGTAGCCATTTAGAGAAAAAAACATGCAGAAAAAACTTTTAGAACAAACCAGAGCTTCATGCTTGAAGTTAAAGTGGCTGCGAGGAAAAAAGCAATTTGGAGCTCACCTGGCAGTGCCAGCAAACCTTTGTTTGACCTGCTGAACATGTGCACACAGTTACCTAGCAAAAGCAGCAGCAGCAGCAGCTGCTGCTTTCTTTTTTCCAGCAGGGGCACAAGTTGCTATGTACCTGTCTTTGCAGGTTCGGTCGAGCCTTTTCCAAGCTTCTACTATGTGCAACACTTTTAGCAGTCTTTCCAGGCTTCAATCCCTCCCCAAAACTTGTGCAGGCCGCATGGTTTAAATGAAACCTGCATTCTTGGCCCACAATCTGTGTGGGTTCAAAGCCTTACCCAGGCTTTTGTTTTGCTCCTCAATTTCTTGCTTCCATTGCTGAAGCTTCTCAGTTTCTGAGCCATCACTGGCTGCATCAGCAGGGAATGAGCTGGCAACTGCAGCCAGCCTGGTGACCCACTGACTTTTCAAGTCTTCATGTTGATTTTGCAAGCTTTCCATTTCACCTACACTGGCAGCCAATTGTGCATTGGGCTGCTCCTTCTGCTTTTTTGCCAAGCTTGTCTTCAGCAACTGCAGCTTGTCAACTGCACTTGAGAAAGCCTTCGCAGCCTTATTCAGGCTTTGGTCTGCTTTTTTGTAAGCCTCCTCAGGCTTTTCTTCCCCTGCACTGGCGGCTGCCTCAGCCTTGTGGCTTTTCTTTCCAAAAACCACTTGGCCATTTTCTGCCTTTTGGAAATCTTGCCTGTCAGAGGCTTCCACTGTTTGCTTGGCCGCAGTTGTACTTTCATTCACATGCCTTTCCTTCTCAGCTTCAAAATGTTCGAAATAGTATTGTTTCACACCCAGCCTTGCCCAGGCTTCATTCTCATGATCTCTTTCAGGTAAGCCTTTGCAGGCTTCTATGCAGAGCTGTTCAAACATGGGGTGGGTGGCGACTGCACCTTGCATTTCCCCAAGCTGCCATTTGGTGAACCAACCTCTCAACTTGGTTGATTCCACCGAAAGCCTTTCCAGGCTAATCTTATGAACTTCTTTTTTGCTGGCCTCTGGATCTAGGTGAAATGTGTGGTAGTAAAACTCACGCTTGCATTGGTGACCTCCCAAGCAAGCTTTCTTCCATTTCTCAGGCAAATCCATCTTGCCAGCTTTCTCAAGCTTCTTCATTGTGTAATGCACATCATTCCATTGTGCTTTGCTAGGAGCTGGCAAGGCCTTTGGCTTTCTCTGTGGCCATTGCTGGCAAAGCCTTTTCAGGCTTGGAGCCACTTGCTGGCTGTCAGCCTCTCCAGGCTCAGCCTCTCCAGGCTCAGTTCCCAACTCAGCCTTTGCAGGCTCCTGTTCTCTTGCCTTTTTTTTTGGGAGTTGGCTTCTCCTGTTTTATCATTGCTGCAGGCCGCTTCATGCCTGACTAGATCCCTAAAACCCTTTCTAGTTTGTGCCAAAGGGCTGCAGAATTTTTGGTGATCAGCTTCATTTTCTGGGAAAAAAAGTCCCAAAAGTCTGAATTTCAGACTTTCAGACTTTTAGATTTTCATAGTTTTAATTAATAACTTAAATGTAAAGTAAAAAGTCTGAAAGTCTGAAATTCAGACTTTTTTGTCTGAAAACCACAATTGAAAAATATTGATTTATATTTTTTTTAGCCTTTGCAGGCTTCTGCAAAACTCAGCAACCAAAAAGGAAACCTTCCCCATCCAAACGGCTTTTGTGGGTACTCCCTATCCCTTACTTACTGCCACTATTTTTTTTGTGGTCTTCAACCAGCCCATCCCCTTCCCCTTTGCAGCAGTCCTGTTTTTCAAAAACTCTCACTGGTCTGTGCCAGGAGCTGCAGTGTTTGCAGCTGGGAGCCTCTTCCAAGCTGCCTACATTCAGCCTTCCCAGGCTACCTCCTAAGCCTTTCTCAAGCTTTCACTCCTAGCCGCAGGCTTTTTTTTTGGGCTGCCTTAGCTTTTTCAAGTTGCAGCCACCAAGGGAGGCCCCAGGCCAGAGCCTCTTGAGCCATCACTGGCTCCTCCTGGGCCTCCTGGTGGGCCATCAGGGCCATCCCCAGGATCCTCAGACTCATCTTTCCCTTGCTTTTTTTTTGCGTTTTCTTCTCTTTTTCTTTTTCTTTTTTTTACCAGCCTCGGCAGGCTCCTCCTTCCCACCCCCCATGTCCTCATCTTCTACAAGTTCTGTTTTGAGCACATGCAGCAGAGTTGCATACTTCTGCACTGCCAGCTGACCCCCTTCCCATTTCTACAGATGCTGCTGCAGCAAGCTGCTACATTTTTCAAAACTCGAAAGCTGATAGGTCTTGGTAGCCTTTTGCAAGCTCCTTGGTGGTTTACCAGAAATTTTCAGCATTTCCCAAGCTTCACACAGAGCTGTCTCCATCTTCAATAGCTCTTTCCAGCTTGACTTTGACAGCCTCCCACAGGCTTTGCAATTTATGAGCTGTCCCCAGCTTCCAAAAGCTCATTCTTGTAGTGAACCAAGCTTGCCTTTGTCATAGTTTCTTCCTGTGCCTTGCAAACACTTTCTTCATCACCATGTCCTGCAGCTGGCCTGCTGCCAGCTGAACATTGACTAGACAATGTGGTTTGTCAGCCATCTCTGGCTTTGCATTGATGCATGCTTTCTGGGAAGCCTTGGTTTCATGGATGAAACCAAAGCTTTTTGACACTACCCAGTCTTTCTTATTTCTAGCCTTTGCAGACTTCTTTATTACTACCTTTGCTTCAGCTGGCCTTTTCCAAGGCACATGAGCAGCAGGCTTCTTTTCTGTGCCTGCCTTTCCAGCCTTTGCAGGCTCAGGTGGCTCTTCTGAAAACTCTCCAGGTGCCAGAAAGCCACCACTGGAACTGGAAACAGACACTATGTCAAAGCTTTTGGACTTTTGGCTCCCAGGGGTGTCAAAAGCAAAGCATATGGCCTTTGCAGGCTTTGGCACCTCTGCTTTGTCTTCTGCTTTGTCATTCAGAGTCTGTTTGCTTCGTAGCCTTTTCACAGGCTTTTCATTAGCTTTCTCAAGCTCTTCTTCTCCCCTCATCTTCATGGTGTTGCTGCTTCTATTGATTCCCTGGTTATCCTTTTGCAGGATTGCATTGAACAAGGCCATGAGGGTAGGGTCTGTTCCGTCACCTGTCTTTAAGTTTCTTTTTTTTCTAAGCAGCCAAGCTTTGTATTCATGAAGATTGTTCACAATCGCTTTTGCCTCATGGCTTTCCAGCCTTCCACAGGCTTCTGAGAAAGCTTTCCTCTCATCTGCTTTCTTGTTGCTTGTGGCTGGGTACCACAAACATAGAAAGGCTTGCAGCCTATTGCAAGCTTTCTCTGGATCTGCTGGGAAGTATTCAAGTTTGCAATCAGGTATGCAGCCTTTGATCAATGCTGCCAGCTGCTTGACTTTGTCCTTTTCCAGCCTTTCCACAGGCTTCACAGGCAACAGCTTTGCCATGGCGATGAAATCAGCTTGCAGTTGTGATCAAAAAGTATGTGAGACCATATATGTTGATTAAATATGGTTCCTTTGCAACCTTTGCCAAATACATGTATATATTCTATCTATATAAATATAGAAATAAATATGTATGTGTGTGTGTATGTTCATTTTTCTCTTGCAAAAATGGGCTGCAGGCATGCCAAAAAAATAGGGCTTCTAGAAGCTCATTTGGGAAGCTCTATTTTAGAGCTTCTAGGGTGGTTTTTTAACCAAAAATCCTGGAAGCTCAAATTTAAGTTTGGGAAGCTCTAATTTAGAGCTGCCAGCTCTAATTTAAAGCTGCCAGCTCTAAATTAGAGCTTCCCAAATGAGCTTCTAGGACCCTAGAATGCCAAATTAGAGCTGCCAGCTCTAAAACAAAGCTTCTAGGAAGATTAGGGCCTCAGCGCCTTCAGCGCCCTCATCGCCCTCAGCGCCCTCAGCGCCCTCAGCGCCTTCAGCGCCCTCAGCGCCTTCAGCGCCCTCAGCGCCTTCAGCGCCTTCAGCGCCTCCAGCGCCTCCAGCGCCCTCAGCGCCCTCAGCGCCCTCAGCGCCTCCAGCGCCTCCAGCGCCCTCAGCGCCTTCAGCGCCTGCGCCCTCAGCGCCCTCAGCGCCTTCAGCGCCCTCAGCGCCTTGAGCGCCTCCAGCGCCCTCAGCGCCTCCAGCGCCTTTAGCGCCTTCAGCGCCCTCAGCGCCCTCAGCGCCCTCAGCGCCTTCAGCGCCCTCAGCACCCTCAGCGCTCTCAGCGCCCTCAGCGCCCTCAGCGCCTTCAGCGCCTTCAGCGCCTTCAGCGCCCCCATTGCCCTCAGCGCCCTCAGCGCCCTCAGCGCCCTCAGCGCCTTCAGCGCCCTCAGCGCCCTCAGCGCCTTCAGCGCCTTTAGCGCGTCCAGCGCCCTCAGCGCCCTCAGCGCCTCCAGCACCTTCAACGCCCTCAGCGCCCTCAGCGCCCTCAGCGCCCTCAGCGCCCTTAGCGCCTTCAGCACCTTCAGCGCACTCAGCGCCTTCAGCGCCCTCAGCGTCCTCAACGCCCTCAGCGCCCTCATCGCCCTCAGCGCCCTCAGCGCCTTCAGCGCCTTCAGCGCCTCCAGCGCCCTCAGCGCCTTCAGCGCCCTCAGCGCCCTCAGCGCCCTCAGCGCCTTCAGCGCCTTCAGCGCCTCCAGCGCCTCCAGCGCCTCCAGCGCTCCTACTTATCATCGACTCTTATGTAAACACTAGCTGCTAACTGCCAAATAGCCTCGAATTGTCCATCGTACGGGGGGGAGGGGGTTGCCGGCTGCTGGCCGGGACCATATATACATATAAAACCTGTCTCATCTATAGAACTTGCATGCGCCGTGCACCAGCCAAGCCCGTGCGTGTCTGCACTCTGCGAGAGTGGTGTCTTGTTGCACATGTCACATTTGATGCCCCACTTCGCACTTCACGCTTCACACTCCACGCTTCGAACTCCATACTCCACACTTCACACTGCACACTTCCCACTGCAAATTTCACACTTCACAATCCACACTTCACAGTCCACACTTCACAGTCCACACTTCACAGTCCGCACTTCACACTTCGCACTCCATACTTCACACTTCACAGTCCACACATCACACTTCACACTCCACACTGCACTCTTTACGCCCCTCACTTCACACCCCTTCACACCCCACACTTCATCTCATCTGAACTCTTCTCACCTTATCCCAACTATTGCTAAGGAACTTGCATGCGCCGTGCGCCAGGCAGGCCCGTGCGTGCGTTCTTTGTGCGAAGCTGTTGCAGTGTTGCTGTCCAAGAACATAACTTGCGCGCGACTCCGGTCTACAAATCTTGCACAAAGCACTTCCCAGTACTACTTTGTTCTACAATGCTTGCACAAAACACTCCCTTGTGCTACTATGTACTACCAAGCTTTTACAAAATACATTCCAGTACTTCTTTGTACTACAAAGCTTGCAAAAAAAACTCTTCCTAGTACTACTTTGTATTGCACAATTTGCACTAAGCTCTTCCCAGTGCTACTTTTTACTGCAAAGCTTATACAAAGCACTTCCCAGTATTACTGTGTACTACAAAGCTTGCACAAAGCATTTCCCAATGTTACTTTGTATTACAAAGATTGCACAAAGCAGTTCCCAGTACCACTGTGTACTACAACAGAGCTTGAACAAACTGCTTGCCAATACTACTTTGTACTACAAAGCTTACACAAAAAATTTCTCAGCACTACTTTGTACTAAAAAGATTGCACAAAGCACTTCTCAGTATTTGCTGTGTAGTACAACGCTTGCACAAACTACTTCCCAGTACTACTTTGTATTACAAAGCTTGCGCAAAATACGTTCCAGTAATAATTTGTATTATAACGCTTGCACAAAACATTTTCCAGTACAACTTTGTGCTGCAAAGCTTGTACAGAGCACTTCCCAGAATTACTGTGTACTACAAAGTTTGCACAAACATATTCCTAGTACTACTGTGACCAAGCAAAACCGGATCTCCACGCCAAAAGCAAAAAAAATACGATTTTGAAGCACTTTTAAAGAGGATGTTTATTTTGTTCAGCTGCAAAAGACAATAGTATTACCCATCATGCAGCCGCGGCACCGAGTAACGTTGACGCAGTCAGTATAATGCGTTTTGCAGCATCCCGTAGCAAACCGGCAACATCAGATGACGACAATCAAGCAGCCATTCCAATGCAATTTGCAGCCAGAGATTCAAAAACCGCATAGATTACGCACACAGACACAACCACTTTTTTTTACAACACACATAGGAGGAACAATTCGCGCATGAAACGACCGCAGCCGCACCCGCCGCACACACGACGTATCTGTCATCGCCGGATGCAGCCTCTTTACACGGAAAAACATAAGGTTTCGTGCTCCGTCTTCCTCCCCAAAAACATAGCCCATGCAACATTCATGCCACAATTTTAATGCGTTTCGCAGGCAAATCTGCACCTATTTACGCACGTAGCAACATCAAATAACGACAACCAAGCAGCCATTCCAATGAAATCTGCAACCAGAGATTCAAAAACCGCATAGAACTACGCACACAGACACAACCACTCGTAGCAAAACACATAGGAGGAACAATTCGCGCATGAAACGACCGCAGCCGCACCCGCCGCACACACAGGGTACCTTTCATTGCCGGCTGCAGCCACTTTACACGGAAAAAACAAGGTTTTGTGCCCCGGCTTCCTCCCCAAAAATCATAGCCCATGCAACATTCATTCAACCATTATAATGCGTTTCGCGGGCAAATCTGCACCTATTTACGCACGTAGCAACATCAAATAACGACAACCAAGCAGCCATTCCAATGAAATCTGCAACCAGAGATTCAAAAACCGCATAGAACTACGCACACAGACACAACCACTCGTAGCAAAACACATAGGAGGAACAATTCGCGCATGAAACGACCGCAGCCGCAC
>CAMXCT020004097.1:30000-46062 GCA_947184155.2 Cladocopium goreaui | reverse complement strand
AGAAGAAGGTTCAAACTGCATAGCTGTACAAATGAGAGCTTTTCCCAGCTTTGGTCAGAAATATTTCCTTACAAAATGAAGACCCCATAAGAAGGCAATTTCAAGATAGCACTCTAGAAAATGAGAGCCTTTCCAGCAAGGCCGACATCACGGATCGAACGGTTTGATGTGCTTAACATGAGAACCCCCAGCGATCGCAAAATATACATCCTAGTGATTGGTGACACGTAGATGTTTCTTTGTTTATGGCAGATGGCAGGAGCCGTCATGTTGTAGAGATGTTTTTGGTGAAATCCCCCTTTTGCAAGTCCCCTGAAGGTTGACATTTTGTAGACAGCCTCGGTCAGAGCTGGGGTTGTAGGACTTCATTTTGTAGATAGAAATGCCCCAGCGGCTTCATTTTAAGCTGGAAAATGGGGGCCACTGAGGGGCAGTGGTAATTCACACGGGTGTCCCAAGAGAATTGAAAGCACAATAGGCACATAAGACGTTTTCTTCCGCAAAATTTTGAAGGTGAGCTGGACATATATGAATATGACTAATTTTGTCGTTCAACTGCCTACAGCAGGAACATTTTTGCTAAACAACGGTTTTGCTAACACACACGATCTGCGCGTATTGCTTGCCCTGTTCCGGATTTTTCTTGCTAAGGATGAATTTGAAAGTTCGCTTGAAGAAGGGAACGAGGAGACGGCCCTTCCAGATGCCATTGTCTCATGTGTGAAAAAATTTTGCCCGGTTCCAGTGAAGAAGACGTCGCGCAGATCCTAGAGAAGAATCTCAAATTCCGAGCTCCATCCAGTGTCGCCTTTCCTTTGCAGTCCACGCTCGAGGAAGTCGTTACGAAGGAAGATTTCAGTCACATGGTTTCATCCATGGCTTCCCTGTGAGGGAAGCATTTGTTTTGGGCGTGGTTGCCCCATTGATTGGCAGCACTCATTTGTTTTTTTCGCAAAGCCACGACTGGCTATAACGGTCGTGCATAGTTTTGATTGCTGAAAGTCATGTGACAGGATAGTGATTGATTATGTAGTGATGCTGGGTTTCTAGATTATTCATTTACAAATGTCGACGTCAAATTCATGTAGATCGTCAGTGTATCAGGATTCCTGAGATATGCAATTCAATTGTCTATCCTAAAAACCGTGGCTCTTGGCACAGCAGCTGTTGAAAGAACCAGTGCAGACAGAGATGATATCGCTGTCTTGGCAACAGCAGGCAAGTCTTCACATGTCACGAAGTATGCGTGAGGGCGGGGTCAGTTTCTAAATATTTTAAACTTGTATCTGCATGTGCAATGTGTCAGCAGATTCTTTTGCCATGGCTTTGGAGGCAAACATTGAATGTCGTGTTCACCAACAAGAAACATGGTTTTCCGTTTGTGTCCCTGCGAGGTGAGAGTCTTTAGTTTATCAAGGGTTCTCCGCTTCCTGCCTCCTCTGCTTGTAATCTGGTCCAGCGCTACAAGTGAGCGAGTGCTCAAGTAAGTTACACGGGTATCTAGATCACATATGTCTGAGGTGTTAGAAGGCCACAGCTGCGTCGGAACGTGAATGGACCCGAAACCTATGGCGAGCCCCAGTCTTGCCCGTGTCTAACGGTTGGGAACACAAGATGTGATGATATGGCAAATTAAGGGTCACCAGGTTGTCAAATATACCAGTAGTACCGCACAAGGCGGTGTCGGAAGTTTCAGAATAGGAACCCTACAGGAGAGGTTGGTTGTTGTGATTCACGGATGGCAGAGTGAATCCACTGATTGACCGAAAGGTGGTTGGAGTTGTGTTTCCTTGGACTGGTTGCAATGGCCGCAGTGGTCACCTCACCCACAACTGCTGGATGTAGTGTGGTGTAGTGCAGCTGCCGTTGTAGTTGTAATGCCATGGAGTTGTAGTTGTGGTGCATTGTAATTTGAAAAGTGTATTTGCAGTTGTATTGTAGGGGTGTTATGTATTGTAGTGTGGTGTAATGTCGTGTACTCGAGTGTAGTGTAGTGTAAAGAAGCGTAGTTGTAGTTGTGTTTGTAGTTGTAGGTGTAGTGTAACTTAGTGCTGTTGAGTATAGTGTAACGTACGACGTAGTGTAATGTAGTGTGATGTAGTGTGATGTAGTGTAATGTAGTGTGATGTAGTGGAGTGTAGTGGATTGTAGTGGAGTAGAGTGTAGTGTGATGTAGTGGAGTGTAGCGGAGTGGAGTGTAGTGTAGTTGTAGTGTAGTTGTAGTTGTAGTTGTAGTTGTAGTGTAGTGTAGTGGAATTCGGGTAGTTGTAGTGTAGTTGTGATGTATTTAGTTGTAGTGATGGTTGTAGTGTAGTGTAATGTAGTGTAGTGTAGTGGAGTGTGGTGAAGTGTAGTGTAATGTAGTGTAGTTGTAGTGTAGTTGTAGTTGTAGTTGTAGTGTAGTGGGACGTTGGAGTGTAGTTGGGATGTATTTGTAGTTGTAGCTGTAGTGATGGTTGTAGTGTAGTGTGGTGTAGCTGTAGCGTCGTTGTAGTTGTCTTTGTAATAGTTGTAAATGTGGTGAAGTTGTGGTGAAGTTGTTGTAGTTGTTGTGTAGCTATAGTTGTTGTCGTTGTTGTAGTTGCTGTAGTTGTTGAAGTTGTACTTGTACACTATTTGGACATCCGAGCGTCAAAAAGTGGTCCGAACCCTTCAGTTTTTGTCACTTTTGACTTGGAATGGTTCGTGCCACAACAGCGTGCACTTTTTCGACATCTCAACTGCCAAAAGTGGTCCGAGGGTGTGGTGCTTTGTGCATTTTGACTTGGAAATGTGCTTCGCGCCACAACGGCGTGCACTGTTGCGACAGCTCAACTTCTAATAGTGGTCCGAGGTTAGTGTGTTGTGTACATTTTGAGCTTCGCGCCACAACGCAGTGCACTTTTTCGACGTCTCAACTTCCAAAAGTGGTCCGGAGCTGGTGTGTTTTGTTTTGTACATTTTGACTTGGACATGTGCTTCGCGCCACAACGACGTGCAATTTTTTATCTCTCATCTGGCCAGATGGCTCCGCACCCGCCGCTTTAGCGAGGTTACTTTTCGACCCTCCAGAGCCACAAATCAGTGGAAAAACACAGTGAATCGTGACTTTCCTACCTTTTCGTGCACCTGCATCTTCTCTCTTGTCACTCTTTCTCTTCTCTGATCTTCTCACTTCTTTAAGAATTTTCTTCTCCTCCCTGACTCTTCCCACCTCTGCTTTTCCATCTCTCCATATTGTCGGAAGTTTGTTTGACTTCCAAACTTCCGTCGATGACATATGATATATTGGAATATGCCAATATTAGAAAAGTAGTAGGTTCACCTGAATTAAGCATGCAAAATGTGACAATAGATGCCCGAGGAGATGCCAGGTCACAGAGAAGAAGCTATCAAATATCGAAGTAGCTGGCAGATGGTGAATGTCTATGTTTTTGCCAGAAGGAAAGCTAGAAAAAAATGTTTCGCAATCTGTCAAGAACTGCTGCAAATCCATTTCCCAATGTAGGGAAAACTAGCGCCAGACGAAAATCCAGATGATATTAGAAAAGTTCTTCCAACTAAGGTGAGGTAGTTTGAAATACATTCCTCCTGCTTTGTTCAGGCACCAACAAAACACAGGAATATATTGTAGTCAGCATTCCAATGAGAATCCGATTTGAAATTTCTCGGGGAGGGGGCATAAAAAACAATGCCATATGGGACGCTCGAAAGTTTCAGCATATGATGTGGTCCAATTAGATGAACTAACGAGGTACGGCAAGGATCATTCGAAGTAGACGATTGCAAAGTCCTGTCTCCATCCAGTTGCTGCTGTGTCCCAGTCTCGTGACGTACCTTCATAAAAGTGCGTGCAACGATGCTTAGTTTTCACAGTCCGTGATTCCCATATACGTATCAGAATACGCTGAAATATGTGATGTGGCATGTATTTGCCGATAACGGGCACAAAAATCCCAATGAAAGGAGGAATCGAAACATTAGCATGTGCAAGCTAGAAAATGCACATGTAAACGTACATTCTCAGAATGTAGGTCAGTCTGTGGCCTGCGGGTATATAAAGATGACCATTCGGTAAAGATTGCGTTTCTTCCGAAAAAAATGGAGCAAAGCTTGCGGGGTCATTGAAGTCAATTGGTGTTTTGGTAATCAGATGTTTCCACAGCGTTGCTTGTGCAGTATCACAAAGGTTGAAATGTGACAGTTTTGGTGGGATAGAAAGATTTGGCATTTTCTTATACCTTCATCATTTTGGCCGGGCGTGCTCTGGCTTGACAGAGGTCGTTTACAAACATCGTGGAAAGCTTCGGACGAGTGCCGCACCACAGTGAAAAGATTGACCACAAAGGTCGCTCAACTTCGTTCCGGCAGTGGAAGCAAAGGCAAGAAAGAGTCCACAGCTGGAAAACGCAAACCTGTCAGTTTTGAAGGTGAGGGGAACTGGACACGCGAGAAAGCTGAAAGCCTCATGCCCGCAGGGTATTTTATGTACAGAGATGATTTTTCGAAGCGGTGGAGAGGCTACCACCCCCGGCTAAAATACACTTGCTCAAAGAGCTGGGGTGTCAGTGGAAATGAAAGCATTGCTGTTCATTCCATTGCGAAGACGTGCTGGGACCACTATATTGGTTTAAACCCGACGAAGACTTGCCCGTGGCACTTCACGGGGGAACACTGAGAGCCATACACTAGCATTGTCCATGCACATGCAGACTGGGGTGAAGAAACATCAAAGCCGTTTTGAATCTTTCCAAGCACATTGAATAACTAGTGTTTCCCATTTCTCACATGGCTCTCGCGTGCCACCCCTGCAGTTTCATAGCAGCTGGAACGAGATCGGCCGTTGGGCGCAGTAATGGCACCCAACTGCGGCGACTTGTGTCGGTGTATCAGTTGCAATTCCAGGTGTCATCCGCTATGTGCTAGATTTCAAAACCAGACATAACTCCACTCGAAAATTCTCTATGCATCTTGTCGTAAGATGTGTGTTGAGACCCTAGTGACCCATCATGCTTATAGCAAGAAACTGGAGGTGTATTTGTTTTTTTCTTTCAGAAAATGTCCTGCGGATTGGATCTCAGTTTTCGACATCTCATTCCACATAATTCCACATAATTCCTTTTGATGCAAAAGTCTTTGAACCAAACCTGGATGAAGATGTTAGACGGCAGTCGGCTGTCCTGGGACCATTCACCTGTCAGTGTGCTGCATTTCAAGGAATTTCAATGAAGTGAAACGCAAGGAAATGACGTTTCCATGTTGTTGCACACTGACGCGGCTCTTTCTGGAGAGCCTGGAGCCAAATAAGATTGGATATGCATCACTCGCAAACTGCGGGTAGTCATCAGACGTATCAAAGCTTTCACGCAAGCACAGAAAGATAAAGATTTCTTTTTATGGCCCTCAACGCAAGAGTGTTTTGATTTCTGGAAAGACAGAAGTAAACTTGGACTCAGATTTCTTTGGAGTCGAAACGCTGAAGTGGCAAAATTCTGAAGAAAACATGACACATCACGAATCCATTCGAAGCTTGTCACATCCCGGCAAGACCTGCATTAGTTACGGTATTTATACTCCAGTGATGTGGGGAGGTAACGAGAAGAGCCCAAGACTTGGTTACACGATTGTTCTTGGATCAAAGGAGTGCCATTTAGTCCAGGGGATTCTCGGTCACTGACCTGTCGGTATCTTTCAAAACATGGCGAAAAGCGGCATGAAGGGGGCTGGCCGTGGCAAGCGCCAGCGGGAGGCCGAGCAGGCGGCCCAAGAGAAGATGACCAAGCAGTTGAAAGCTTCAGCCGCAGCAGTTGAGGCCTGCCGTTCTGAGGTTGTTGCGACGTAGCGTTTGGTTTGTTTGTCTGAGCAGGTTTCTCCCCATTTGAATATCTTTATGAAGACCCATTGGCACAGCTCGAAGCCGGCGAAACCAAGACTGAACATTTTGAAAGCATCCGTCCATGCACAGGACCTTGCTTTGACGAAGTTGGCGGACATGCTGCGTCAACGACCCCGCGTTACGGCGCACATTCTTCGCCAGCTTGAGATGGGATGCTACGAACCGTGGCGAACTCATTGTTTTGATGCAGAAAGTGGTTGCTCTGGTGATCTGCATAAACAGGTCGTGTGAACACCTTATTAGCCCTTTAAATCAAGCAATGAACTTGGGAACATCAATTTGGATCGCTTTGTGTCCATTGTCTGCAAGTGACCGACAAGAAATGAATGTCTGAATGCCTTTGGCCCTCCTATATGCTTTCAAGTCAAGCATATATTTATCACAGTCAGTATGCAAGTCGAACTTCCGAGCTATTGACAGATGCAGCCAGGTTCGTCCGAATCCTGTTCAAACATGATAGGGGAGGAAAAACATCAGAGAAGCAAGAATTTGAAGAATAAATTCAGAAAAGAACCAGAGAGAAGAAGATCAGAGAGAGCTAGAAGAAAGATGCACGTGCGGGAAAGAAATGCCGTCCAATACAGCGTCTTTTCAATTTTTTGTGGCTCCAAGAAGTCGAAAAGTACGGTCGTTGAAGCGGCGAACGCGGAGCCATCTGGTGAAGTCAGCAGTCCAAGAAAAATATAACGTGAGGTGCGTTGACAATTTCATTTAACAAATGAAACAAAACACCATCCATCGAGCATTGACTGGTAAGACCGGCGTTTGAAAAAAGTGGTAAAACGTTCCGTTAAATGCTGTCACCTTTTCCAAGAGTAAGTATGAACCACTCTTAGCTTCAGACTGCTGTTGGAATGTCAATTTCGAAACGACGGCAAAACGTGAGGTGCTTGCACACTTTGGACAGGAAGAGTTTTTCAAAAAATGTTGGGAGACGTTTGAAAGTCGAAGTTCAAAAAAAAACTATTGAAAATAAAATACCTGCTTGTCGGAGCACTTTGAAATTGAAAGTTACATTTCGGAAAATGTCATAAACATCAGGTGCGTGAGCGGCAAAGAAGGGTACGTGTAAACAACACGTGCGTTTTGAACATTTTTGACAAATCAACTTTAAAACGCAGTGAAAACGCACCGTGTGTGAACGAGCTAGTTCAGAAAACCAAACATATCACCACTCTCAAGTTCGGACCACTTTAGATATAGAAAGATACATAGATAGATAGATAGATCGATAGATAGATGGAATATATAGATAAACAAACACAAAGACAGACAGATCAAACATCGATAGTTAGATAGATAGATCCACAGATAGATGGGCATTGACACTCCAACATGGACAATCCAGCCAACGCGCCCTTCCCATAATTTCCAATCTCTGAAACTTCCGGCACTGCCTTGTGCTGTACTACGGTTTTTTTTTGCATACATGTTTACAGATACAGAAATATATATATATATATCTATTTATTGATGATTATATATATATATTTATCTATTTATTGATGATCTTGTTATTCTTATATTAATATTCATTGAATCATATATATATATATATGTTGATCACCTCGTCTTTTCGACACATACATGTCGAAATAAACATATATCTACACAGTTGTTTGGGTGCATTGAGCTTCCAGAATTCAGTCAGGGTCACTGGGCCAAACTGTTTGCGAAATTATTTTCGATTTCGATAGGACAATAACCCGCTATGAGATCATATCCGTTTTTGGGATAAGTGGACTGTAATTCTTGCAATCGGAGAGGGGCCCAATTCTTGAATACGGTTCTCAAATTGAATCTCTATCTCTATGTGTGTTTTCCAGCTTTGATGCACAGGATTTCTTCGAGTCGGATTCTCCTGATACTTCTGCAGAATCATTGCCCCAGTGCGTGAACAAGTTCCATCTTCTTAGCAAGGACATGATCTGCAAGCTTCTCGGAGACGCGGTTCCTGCTTTGAAGACAGTGACACTTGGCCTCCTCCAGGACATTTTGCAAGTATCCTCATCCCTGGCTTTGTTATCCATTCGTTCTTTCAAGTGTTCCACACATGTTTCGGGTCAATTCTAGGCTCCATATTGAGACTGTTATCTTTTCATCTGGCCCTGTCTCCGGAACGGACAACTCAACTCAGGATTGTTGGCAATTTGAAAGTCTCGAAAGCCAAGTGGGTCGAAACCTTCACTTTCTTGTTGAACGTGGACCCTTCTTCGGCGCTCCCGACGCGTCGGATCGCGAAGCTGTCGGGGTGGTGTGCCGAGAGAGCTAAGAGATTTGGTGGCCGTCTGCCAGATGCCAAAGAGATCAACGACTCTATGAAACTACAGGCAAGCCACCATTCCAGTTCAGTGTTGCATGACAAGTCTGATCTGAAAGCACTTGTAGATCAGCTTGACATAAAAAGCAAACATTTTATTGCCTTACACTTTCAAATGGAATGTCGGAGCCTCTTGAATTCTGTATACATTAGTCATGAGTGCGAAAGAATTCAGGCCGTTCACAGCTCCATCTTGTCGTTTCTTTTTGCTCTGTCTGAATACCCCGGTATTGTTACTCATGTGTTCCCCATTGTCTAGCTCACCCATGGATTTTAACCACATCCTTCCCCGGGCTATAGTTGCACTTGCAGGATTTGATGGGCTTCGGCTATTGGACCCTTGAAGATGAGGGCACCCTGCAGCACGTGGACGGAGAGACGGTGGAGCTTCCAGAGGAGCTTCGAGTCGTAGCTGGGCAAAGATAGCAGATCGGCCATGATGGATTGTTTTCTCATGTAAAATCATTGTTAATAATCCAAGCCGAATCTTTGTCTGATGCTTTCTATCGCCCTAGCCACACAGACTTGCCAATCCCATGCAGCCAAATGCTTGCATGCTTTGTTGTATGACTCCAAAACAAACAGAGGAATAAGAACCTGTCTTGATGCTTTGACCCCTTGAAACATTCTTGCATGTATATTTCAGCCTGGAGCTGCTCCGTTTTTCAAACATGGGCATCATCCACTGGATAATCAAAGTTGCATCATGTGGAATAGTTTTCTGATCGTGAACGAAGGCACCCGCATGTATGATTTGAAGTGTCAGCTATAATAAGTGTCATCCCATGTGCACAAGATGGATGCAGCAGCTTAGGGACTTAGGTTGACATGCGGGTCTTTTGAGGTGGCTTTCCACAGTTATGCTACACAATAGAAGAGATACATTGGCCCATGGTCAGACCTATTTTGTTGGAAAATGCCCTTGCACATGGGTAGGGGCACTTTGCAGGAAAGTGGTGTTGGACATGCTTGGGTGCATTTTGTAGCTTTTGGTAGGATACCAGTAGTACCGCACAAGGCGGTGGCGGAAGTTTCAAAAAAAGGAAACCTATAGGAGCGGTTGGTGGTTGTGCATCAGGGATGGCAGAGCGAAGCCACTGATGGACCGAAAGGTGCTTGAGGCCTCCTCTCTTTCTCTCTCTTTCTCTGACTATCTATCTATGTATCTATGCATCTATGTATCTATGTATCTATCTATCTACCTATCTATCTATCTATCTATCGATCTGTCTATCTATCTATGTAACTTTCTATCTATCTATCTATCTATCTACCTATCTATCTATCTATCTATCTATCTACCTTATCTATCCTATCTATCCTATCTATCCTATCTATCCTATCTATCCTATCTATCCTATCTACCCTATCTATCCTATCTATCCTATCTATCCTATCTATCCTATCTATCCTATCTATCCTATCTATCCTATCTATCCTATCTATCCTATCTATCCTATCTATCCTATCTATCCTCTCTATCCTCTCTATCCTCTCTATCCTATCTATCCTATCTATCCTATCTATCCTATCTATCCTATCTATCCTATCTATCCTATCTATCCGATCTATCCGATCTATCCTGTCTATCCTGTCTATCCTATCTATCCTATCTATCCTATCTATCCTATCTATCCTATCTATCCTATCTATCCTATCTATCCTATCTATCCTATCTATCTTATCTATCCTATCTATCTATCTATCTATCTTACTTATCTATACCTATCTATCCTAATCTATCCTATCTACCCTATCTATCCTATCTATCCTATCTATCCTATCTATCCTATCTATCCTATCTATCCTATCTATCCTATCTATCTTATCTATCTTATCTATCTTATCTATCTATCTATCTATCTATCTATGTGAAGGCTCAGCTTGCTGATCCTACTGTTTCTTAATACTCGGCATAGAGTTTAACTCGGTGCGTACACACTGGTTGTTATGTTGCGCTCTTTCTTCTCTCTGTGCGATACGCTGTCCTCGCGATCCCTGCGTGGATACACTGTGTTTGCACGCGCGTGTCGCTTTGATCTGGAGACTTCTTCCGACATATTCTGACAGGTTCTTGGATTTGATGGTTGGGGTTCATTGTCACCTCAACTGAATTTTTCTGAGCATGAACCTTGTTGAACATTTATTTAAACGGAAGTTAGCATCCAAAGTTTTGTTTTTGGATTTCTTGCATGTCGATGCTGTCGTGCTATGAAACGTTTTCTTTCAAAGAACCATTTCAATTCAAAAAAAACTTTCAACTGTTTAAACACTACTTGATTGCACAGACAATGATAAATGTCTGATGGCCTTTTCCTCTGGAAGAAGGGTAGGGTAGGGAGGGTGGCTCTTTGAATTTGAGGAGCCATGATTTTCATTTAGCAGAAGCCATTTCGTTTTCTGCATCCTCCTCATTGCCGACTATTATTGACCTTACAGGTATTTACTGCATTGTTGACCTGATGGTCACTGTTCCTCTTGACGCACGGGGGGACGAGGCCAAAGAGGGGGAAGAAGAGATCCAAGAGGGAAAAGGGAACGATGCCTTGAGTGTAGCTGCAAGCTTTGGTTTTGAAGCATCCTTACCTAGTGCATCTTATGTTCCCAGTGTGGCATCCGATGACGACACAAGGGGTAAACCCTTAGTTTTGCCAGAAGTGACTGAGTCTAGCTCCAGTGAGACTCCTGTGCAGAGTGCATTGCATAGAGATGCGGCGGGGCGCAATGACAGAATCTCACAGCAAATTTTTGATGCTACAGTGATTTTGGCGAGAAACGAGAAATTGGCATCTCCTATTCAGCTGGGGCTACCGAAGCTTGACTTGGTATCTGATTTGTTTCGACTGCCAGTATTGGGACGTTTATCACACCTTGAGAATGCCGTACATGACACGACCTTAAACACGAGGCCTACGGCTGAAGGAGTTTACAACATGCCTTTCGCTAAGAGGCGATTGATGACATCCAGACTGGCCAAGTCAGATGACGCATTGTTGACCTCGGCTCTGAAGAAGTTGAGGAACCTGGTTCTATTCTGGCCTGAAGACAGTCGCTTGGGAAGGACCCTGTTGAGCTCGGCAGGAGCAGTTGTTGGGGAGGATGTCTTACAACAGTCCCTGAAAGACTGCTTCGCTGGAAAGGCAGTGGCAACGCTCGTCAAGAGAGCTTCTGACTTTACCAGGTTTGCTGAATTCCAGGTTAGCTGCAACAATGGAAGGCCACTGAACCCATCGGAAAATGATGTTTATGCATATTTATGCCATTTACGTCAGCAAGGAGCTGGGGCAACGGCAGGTGAGTCCTTCATATCTGCTTGGAAGTTTATGCAATACACAGTGGGAGCTGGAGCAAGTGGAACAGCAGACATAGTCTCTGGGAGAATCAGAGGCGCGGCCAAAGATTTGATGGCGAAGAAACGTAAGCTCCAGCAAGCGCTGCCACTTCCAGCAGAGGTCGTTTGGAAGCTGGAAGGCTTGATGACAGAGCGAATCCAGCCCAAGGTGAAGGCCATCCTGGGGTTCATGCTATTTTGCTTGTTTTCCTGCTCCAGGTTTGCTGACGCGGCACGAGCTCAAAGTCCGGTGATTTCTGAATTTCAACATGTTATTTTGGTGGAATCCTCCAGCAGTGAATACAAGACAGCTTCAGGTGAGCGAAGGTCAGTTTTATTGCCACTCGTGGCTCTTGGTACAGGGCTTAGCGGAACAGGCTGGGCATTATCCTGGATGAGTGCCAGGAGACAGTGTGGACTGGGAACAAGCGGCTGTATGATGCCGGCTGATTCTGAGTCTCAGAACAGTTGGCTCGACAGAAGGATGACAACTGCTGAAGGGTCCTATTGGTTGAAAGATTTGCTGACTATGACAGGGATGACTGAAGGTGAAGCGTCTCTATACTCCACCCATTCCTTGAAGGCTACGATCTTGAGCTGGGCGCCCAAGTCGTCGACTTTTGGTTGGCAAGAGAGGCTGGTGCTGGGCCACCATTTGGATGAGGAGACAAAGATGGCTGTGGTGTACTCAAGGGACGCCATTGCTGCAGTGATGGTGAAAGTCCTCCGAATGCTGGAAACGATACGGCAGGGCATTTTTGACCCAGATGCCAGTCGGGCTGAGAGGATTGCAATGGCGACTGGGCTCACTCAACTCCCTGAAACTTTGCCTGAGCAGAACGATATGGAGCGCGAGCTAGAAAGGAGACTAGCCTGCGACCAAGAATATAGCCAGGCGATTGAGTCAGATGTTGAAGAAGAAAACATAGTGGAGAAGCCCATAAAAATCCCAGGGGAGTCTGAAATGATTGCACGCTCATGCTTTCCACCAATTGAGATGGACCAGTGTGTTGTGCACAAGCTGTCCGGGATAGTTCATGGGAAAGAGACGACTGATAGTCTCCTTTGTGGACGAGTACTATCCACCAACATGCGCCCGGCGGACTTCCCCTGGAGTGAAAGAGAAGCTCACGAATTTTGTGAGCAATGTAATAGGGCACTGCACCGTGTCTGAGCCTTGGCGGGTACCGAAAAAATTTGGCCTGGCGATCATCAGTCTTGTTTGTTTTAAGACAAAGTACACCTGCCTCATCCTGATCTTTTCTTTCCAATGTTCGTTGCAATTTCAACGAACCATTTGAAAGGATTTTGCTGACAGCCTGTGGTGTGCCGATTTTTGCACGTGAAGGCGTCAGGTGAAATGGGAAGATAAATGGGAGAGATTGGCATGACCATGCAATGGGTCTTCAACCTTGATCTGTGACGTCCGTGCTCAGCAGCAGAACACTGCAATTGAAGCGAATAGGACGTGAGAATGTTTTGGACAAGGTTGTTTTACTTGGCATGTTAGTGTACTCCCCAGGTTGATGTTGTGTCAGCATATATTTGACTGAATTTGAAGTTTTGATAATCCAAGAATGCTTATTGATTCACTCTGCTACTCCTGATACCAGTGACAGGTGGCCGAGCGTTTGAACCCATGGCTTCAATGGAGTCTGTGGCAAGCTTCAAGGCGCGTGCAATGGAGATAGGCATGGCAGACACCTTAGTGCAACGTTTGGCAGACGCGGGCGTTGACACGTTTGGAAAGCTGGCCTACGTTTGCAGCGTGAACCCAACTTCTGGGGATGACAGACCTTTGAAGGATGCTTTACAACAACTCATTGTTGGTGGAGACCAATTGACACCTCAGGAGTTGATTCTTATTCGGCGCCTATGGTTTGAGTCGTACACCTTGACCGTGACGGAGATTCAGAATAAGATGCAGAAGAATCCCAGTGACACACCCAAGACGATCCCTCTTGCAGAGAGACTGGTCAGGGTCGAAGAGCAACGTGAGCGTTTGAAAGGCTTGATCTATGATCAGTTTTTGGAGCCTGCACACGCACTCACGGACAAGATCCAGGCGATGCTGGAGGATGGGGTGGTCACATACTTAGCTCCAGAGAAATGCATTTCAAGGCACGACGAGATCCAGTGCACGAAGAGTGATCAACAACTGAGTTTTGATGCGCAAGGCAACGTCAAAGTCACCAAGGCTGACAGTCAGTTGAATTGTGATGTGACGGGAGAGCTCAGGCTACGACAATGTTTGACTCGAAAGGCTCTTGCTTTTGACCAAATCAAGTTGTGCTCTTTCGATGTCATGGAGACGTGGCACAATACAATGGTACAGGCTTTGATGCGTAAGCCACCGTCGGGGCACAAGTACGTGACTATTCAACAAATCATGGCAGCTGACCAAGAGCTCTGGAATTTCTTGTCGCAGAACACTCGTGGCAAGTTGAAGGTGATGGTGTGGCAGTCGCCCCCGCTTGATGGTGAGTTGGAAGCGTTGGGAAAATCCCCACCGGTGTTATGCTTCATGACGCCATTGCCAGGTCAGACTCAAAGGGTGGATACACCTAAAACGCCTGTGCAGGCGACTCCGAAGACTGGGTTACCCAAGACACCACAGCAGCCTTTGAAGACTCCGTCGGGTACCAAGAGAAAATTTGAAGGGAGTGGCACAACAGTGAAGGAGTTGTTGCAGAACTTGCCACCGAATTGCACTTCCAAGACGGAACAGAACAAGTTCATTTGCTTGCACTTCAACAACGGCACGTGCAAGCGACAGAAGGCGGCGTCGTGCAACATGGGCTCTCACATTTGCTACTTCAAGGGCTGCGGGAAGAAGCGGCCTTATATCGAGTGTGGCCACTGACCAAGTGATGATTTACAGGTGGCTCCGGAACAGCATTCTTCAAAAGACGTGGCTGTTTTTGTGGAACTATGTGCGGGCAGTGCAGTTTTGTCGTCAGAGGCTTCTAAATGGGGTTTCCAGACGTTTGCAATCGATCATGAAATGAATCGATTCCTGCCCAAATCAAAGATTTTCTTGCTGGATTTATCTCGGGATACATCACAGCATCTTTTATCCGACATGTATAGACAGATGAGACCTCAGTGGACTCATATGGGACTTCCATGTGGCACGGCTTCTAGAGCACGAGAAAAACCAGTTTCAGTGCAAGGGGCCCCTCAGCCACGGCCGTTGCGTGATCAGAACAACCTTTTGGGGTTGGATGGCTTGACAGAATCTGAGCAAAGCAGAGTGAATGGCGCGAACAAGGTCTACAGAACTGCTGAGCATGTATTATTTCAAATTTTTCTTTTGGGGCTCTGGGTTTCACTGGAAAACCCGGAGCGCTCATGGCTATGGGCAATTTTGGCAATGTTGGTGAAACAACGCGATAATGCGGCATACACTGCTTGGTATTTTGGGTTGGCTGATACCACTTTTGATGCGTGTCAACACGGTAGCTCGTTTGCAAAAACAACCCGACTCAAAGGCACTCCCGGCATTTTTGACCATTTAGCTGGGCGCTGCCGTGAAGATCACGAGCATGCCAAATGGCGGGTACAGAAGCTTAACTCTTCGTGGGTTTTTAACACTGCAGCAGAAGCTGAGTATCCAAAACTTTTAGCTCAGCGTGTGGTAGGTGCGGTTGCAGCGCACTTACCACCTGGCTTACTTGATTTTACGAGACGCCAATTTCGACTGGATTTGTTGCAACAAGCTGAAAAGCAGCACCGTTTGGCACAACAACTGATACCAGAATACCGAGAAATCCTTTCGGCTGACACCCCACCCACAAGGGGGGCTTTCAAAATTCTCCGTGAGCCTTCTCCTGCGGGGGACAACTACAAAGGCCCAACGGATGAAACAAAGTACAAGATCGGATTTTTCTTTTCGCCGGCCGAGCACTTTGACAGGGCCATTCAACTGAAGCATCCGGCTTTGGAGTTCAACGTGGTCCCTGATGTACTGAGGGTTAATTTTTTCAGGCTATGCACGTTGGGGCCTCATGCGATGGCTCAAATGAGAATAGCTGCGCTGAGAGAGGTCATGAAGTTAAAACTTGAAATGGCAGAGCAGGAGAAACGGATGCGAGAAGGCATGGAGAACCATGTGAGAGTGGTGACAGAAGGAAAGCCCTTATTGTTGTGGAAGAAGCTGTTGGAAGAGACAGCCTTCCCTGATATGAATGTTTGCAAATATATGGAAGAAGGCGTGCGTTTAACAGGCCCTGAAGATCCATCGCCACTTTACATGACCAAGTACGCTCCGGCCACCATGACGGTGGAGCAGCTGGACCACCAGGCGATCTGGAAACGCAAGGCGCTGATGGGTAAAGCAATGACTGAAGAGGAGATTGAGCAGGCTGCTGATCTGAAGCGCGAGAGCATGGAAGAAGTGGCAGCGGGTTTTCTGGAGGGGCCGTTTACTGAGGCCCAACTGACTCAGCGTTTGGGTACGGATCAATGGAGCCTAACAAAAAGGTTCTGTCTCTACCAAGGGGAGGAGAAGAAGATCAGAGTGATTGACAATTACAG
>CAMXCT020004097.1:0-22500 GCA_947184155.2 Cladocopium goreaui | reverse complement strand
TGATGCCATTTTCTGCTTCCATTTTTGGTTGCGCTTCTGTCGAATTTTCAATAGATGAAGCCACATTTTGCTTCATTTTCAACACCACCGCTTGGCTTCAAACATGTCATTGACTATGAACAAAATTCCGCAGTTTGGGAGCATGTCTGTCATGAAGGTTTCCAGCGCAAGAAGCAACCAGTGGTGGTTCTTGACATGTCCCAAGGTGATAGCACATGCAAATCGATTGATGGATGCTGCCTGTCGTCCATCTTGTCCTGTTTATCAACATCCGTATTTCCATACGTGCCTGCTTTCCAAGCATTGCCGTGAACCAAGGTGAAAATGACTTTAAAGAGGGGGCTTGATTTCATGCTTTTTAGACCTGACACGGATATAGACAGTCTTGACATTCTTCTTGTCATGTTGCTGATTGAAATATGCATCCATTGGAAAAGGATGAAACGGGAACAAACCCAAAACACCATTCCTAGTCTTGCGAAAAAGTTCGTGGCTATTCACCCCGCTTCGCGTGGGGTGGCCGCCCACACCGCAGGTTTAATTCGGTCCGTGAGAGGGGCTAAGGGTGGTTTTCCCCCGTGGGGGCTCTTCAAGCTAAGAAGTTTCAATAAGAAATCCTTCCAAAACATTGTTTTTGACAGTGTTTTTCCAATGTTTCCAGTCAAACAGACGGTAATTTACACGTTTTTTGCCATAAAGGCAGTAAATCCTTCCAAAACATTGCTTTTGACAGTGTTTTTGTAATGTTTCCAGTCAAGCATACGGTAATTTACACGTTTTTTGCTATAACGTCAGTCCAAAACACTTGTTTTTGCAGTGTTTTCAATGCTCTGGCATCCAAAAACCCTGCAAAATCTTGCTATGTACAATGTTTTTTTCATTTTTGGCCGTTTTTCCATTGCCGGAAAGCTACCAAAATGACCCAAAATTCCATTTCAATACCCTCTTGCGCTCAGACACCCAAAAATCCTCGAAAAATGTCGAAAACACCACCGTATTCTGGTCTCGGTGCGAAACCGTTTTTGGCCCCCCCCCAGCTAAAGCTGATATAGCGACTGCTATATTAACAAATGTCATTGAGCATTTAGTGTTGCTGTTGCCCCCCAATAAGCACGCCTTCACCGCCAAAGCGGTGTGGGCGGATTTTTAAATTCCGCCCTCTCTCAGTTACCTTTGGTTTTACATTTTAGATTGAAAATCGCATCATTAAATCATAAAATCATAAAGTGGTAAAGTTGGGATTTTTTTTAAAACATCAAAGAGCTTTTTTGAAGAAAATTGAGCTTTACGATTTAACGGCTTTACGCTGCCCCTGGTGCAATCTAAAAAATAGGTCTGGGAAAGCTTTTTAGCATTGTGGTGCACAGCACCAGCGTACGGCAACTGCAACTACAGTACCCCATGGTGACCAGTGACTCCTCTGACGTGGGTCTAGATAGCTTCGGCCTCGGTATCGGTGAGTGGCAACCGTGAGAACCTCACGTTGTCCTCTGATCCTTATTGGAATTGGATATGCGAATGTGTGGGGGGGCGTGCTTTTGCGGCTCGTTGGCTGTAGCTTCTGGAGGAACTCGTTGTAGCCTCCGCGGGTGCTACCTCATCTTGTGTCCGGCTGGCTTCTGCAAGTGGCCTATCGAGTACGATGGCAATGAGCATTTCTCCTCCATCTTTCTTGATGCGGGCGGGTCTGCCGGTCTGCATCTGCTCGAGGATTGCCACTGCTGTGTTCTCACAAAGGTTTCGTTCCCGCTCCTCGATGGCTCTCTGCGCTAGTGATCCAGTTTGCGGTGGGATTGCTAGGAGCGCTGGGGTTCTTGGTGCCGCTAGGAAAGCGCTGTCTGGCAGTGTGGCAGCTGGCATAGCTGAGGTGGCCGTTACTGCTCGGCGGATGTCAGTGTCCTGCACCTCGTAAGAGATTTGTGTTTTTTGCGCGATGGCATGCTCCGAGTCCGCCCATAGCGTTTCAGAGTAGGCCTGGCCTTGGTTCCATGTTTCTTATTCCACACTGCATTGTGCGACCATTGGGGTGGTTTATGATTTATCTCAACCAAGTCTCTTTTTAGGTCATATTCACCTAGCAAATCATCAAGCTCTGGTCGCGTCCCGGTGGGCACAGTTTTGTCGGAAAGCTCCGTCGATATGCAATGGCCAGCCTACTGGCATATGTGATTGTTCGAGGAGTCCATCTCCGTTTTGTTCAATGATGAGTGCTGTCACGAAGTGAGAGCACCATCTTTGTAAGAACATAGCAAAATTTCTGAAGACCAAAATTTTGCAACTCAGTGCAAAACCCCTTTCTTCCATCGTTTACAAACTTAAATCTTGTGTGTTACGCGGCATCTAAATCACAACTTGTACAACCAAAACAAACAACATACCTTCCCCTTGGAAACACACGTCAAGTTTATGTTCGTGTTGCATTTTTCACATCAAGGGTGAGGTAGAGGAGGGTTAAACAACCTTTCTTTCACAACCAAAATTTTTCTTCGGCGTTAGGGGGTCAATGGACACGAGACAGATTGCTGCATTGTCAAATCATCACTTGGTCTCTCTATTGTTTTTGATCCTCAGCGAATTGGCACGTCGATTGGGCATTCCTATCGTCCTCACTCCTGGTGCTTCTCAGTCGTCAGACCCAGAGGCAGGCGAGTCACAGGCTCAGCCAGCGGAGTCAAGTGAGGCGAATCAGGTTTGCTGCTATGGTTGCGCGGTCCCAGGGTGCTATCAGTGGTGCCGGCATACTCATACACCTCATAGTAGGCATCGTTGTTTGGAGCACAGCTGGGAATAGAATGGTTGTGGAACATACAGGTTTTAGAAGCAGATGGAGTGGTAATTCATCGGCTGCCGCTGTCAGTGAATTGCAGCATGTTGACAACACTACGTCAGACGTTGCCGGCGGTTGGGAGCTCGTTGAATTGCCTGACGCAGAAGATTTATCTGCTGACTTGGAAGACGCATCAGCTGAAATTTCAGTGCATCAAGATTTTGTACCTTCTCAGGAGATGGTTTTCATGAACCCTAAGTTCAAGTCTGTTGCAACGAAACCCTCGAGCCTGTCAGATCAAAGTTTATTTTTCAAACTTACTGCATATGAAGTGGCATTAAGACATGTGCACAAGATGATTGCTGACTTGAAGCAACCTTGGCAGAGGGAACCGTTGGCATCCTCAGTCACCAGGCCGAAACATTTTTGGGAGCGTTTTCAGGTGTCTCAGAAATTGCATTTGGCTGGACTCTCAGACCATGTCACAGCGTTTACCTCAGACAGCGTGGTGCACATGCAGATACAGCAAACTGAACTCACTGTGCAGCACATCATTCCTTCATGCGTGGTGTCTTCATGTGACAATTTTCAACATGTCGGTCTAGCCAGGTTTGAAATGATGGTCCTTTTGGATTTAGATTGCACACGGTTTGGGCAGTCTTTGAGGAGCTTTTCAGATACACTGTGTTCCGATGCAGAGTTGTCACAGGTCTTCATGGACGTTTTCTCCACAAAGGCAACAGGTACAATTCAGAAACGATGCAATGCTTTGTTGCGTTTTTCATGTTGGATTCAGACTCGTGGAGGTGGCTCACCATTTCGACAGGATGGGAGAGTTGTATACTCTTGCGTCTGTTATTTGAGAGACTTGGGTGCAGGGTCTACTCCGCCTTCACAGTTTGCAGAAGCTCTGAGATTTGAAGATGTTTTGATCGGATTTATTGCAGCCCCATTGAACGACTTTCTCAGTCTTGGGGCGACAGGTGCAACGCATGCTTGCTATATGACAAAAAGGGTCAAGAAGCCTGCTGAATTGCTGAGGGAGGCAGAGATTGCGGCCCTTGAGGACACCTGCATTCATGTTCCAGAAGTTCATCGCAGGTTGAATGCTGGCCATTTGATCTTTTGTTTTGTTGCAGCTGCAAGGTGGCATGGTTCAATGCTCTGGATGGCAGTGACGAGGCAATGGTGTGCGTTATCTGCTCACATGCCTACCGAGCCTAAAAGAGAGATGCGTGACAGTGATTTGAATGACAGCAATTGAGAGCTGACAGTTAAATTGGTAACTGCGGCCTGGACAAGAGTCCGGCCCTTGGCACGAGCACCTCACCAAGACATATAAAAGTGTAGCAGTCCAGCCTTGCATCAGTGAGTCAACTCGAATCTTCATAAAATTTTACAGCAGCTAACCCAAGGTTTTTCTTTTGAAGTTGTGCATCACGATGACAGCCTGTGGGAATCACGAGAGTATTGAAAGCCGAAATCATTTGGGAGCCCAATGCCTAGCGTCAAATCACGCGGCAGAGGCATGCAATCCAAGTGTCAAGTGCTGATTCAACTTCGTGATATATCCATTGGCTCATCAGCGACAGGCTTCAAACAGAATGTCAAAACACCTTGAGAAGCCCTTTCGAGTTATGCTCACATGTCAGGCTTTTGGTTTCAGAGTTGTTTGTGAGGGTTTGCCGCCAAAATGGTTGATTTCTTTTGACTAACTTACCTCAAGGGTTCATCAAGTAACTTTTGCTTCACGCCTGCGCCATTGTCCCGGACACATGGCAATAGACTCAAAGGTCGCTTTTCAGAACAGAGCATTGGAACTTGGAATAGAGCAGCTGGAAGTTGACGCACTTGATGCTGCAGGGATCAACAGTTATGCAACGTATGCCTACTGCAGCACATACCAACCTGGGCAGAATGACGACACTGCATTGATTGCCTTTTTGACCACGACGTTAGGGACTGCACCAACAGCTGCCTCGACCACACGTTTCAGGCGCTTGTTTTTCGAGGCACACGCATTGTCTCTGGAGGACCTCAAGTCTCGAGCGGACAGATCGGAATCAAGTGAGGCAAGGATGATACCATTAGCTGAAAAGATGGACAGAATCCGCATGCAGAAGCAAAGGTTGACTGGCTTGAGCTTCACCCCTCAGAGTGAACCGTCACACTCCCTCATAGATCGAGTTTGTCAGCAGTTGGAAGACAATGTCATCACATACATTGAGTTGAACCGTTGCTCATCGAGGCATGATGAGGCTTTGCATTCCAAAAATCGACACCTCCTTGGCACTGGACAATTCAGGGGGCTTGCGGCTTAGCAAAAAGCAGAAGCTGGATGATGTGAACATAACTGGTGAACATAAACTTCGACAAGCTTTCTTAAGAAGATCACTGGCATATGATTTGGCAGGCATTGCCACCTTTGCTGTGCTTGACTTGTGGACGCAAAAGCTTTTTGAAAAGATGAACGAGATGCCATTGTCAAGCTACAGACACATCAGCGTGGAACAGGTGATCAATGCTGACAAAGCTTTGTGGGTCAAGGTGTCGAACGATACACGAGGTAAGCTGCAGCCAAAAACTGGAGCGGACAAGCCTTTTGACATTGCCTTTGAGAAATTCTCTGAGCATCCTGAAGTTCTGCAACATCTGACCCCTTTGCAGAGCGTGGGGACCCAGAAGAACGACAATCCCAATGCCCCATCGTCGAAAGGAAAGGGCAAAGGCTCAAATCACTTTGACAGCAAAGGAAAATCTTCTAACGGGAAAGGAAAGCCTAACACAGGCATTGCAGTTCCCGATGATTGTGAGATTTTTGTAGACGGAAAGCAGTTGTGCAAGCGTTGGCAAGTTGGACGTTGCACAGCCAAGATCAAACCTGGCAAACGTTGCATGGTGGGCTATCACATGTGCTGGAAGAAATCGTGCCACAAGCTTCACCCGGGCAACGAATGCCCACACTGACTCGATGCGACGGAGATCGAAAGCAGTTTCACTTTGGAGGCCACAACATTTGAAATCTGCTGTGGCTCAGCAGGATTGTCCGACGCCTTAAGGCGCCTTGGATTCCAAGTTTACCCAATAGATCATTCGGCAAATCGACATTCACCTAAGGTAAAGGTCTTTGTTCTGGATGTTTCTAATTCAAACCAGCTGGTGTTGCTTGAATCAATGCTACGCCACTGCAAGCCGTGTCACGTCCACTTGGGCTTGCCCTGTGGAACATGCTCCCGTGCCCGGGAAAAACCAATGCCAGCAAAACTCGGAGGCCACATGGGACCTCAACCTTTGCGCGATGCTGAACACCTGCGAGGCCTTCCTCACCTCACAGGAGCTGACAAAACCAAAGTGAGCCTTGCGAATCAGCTCTACCAAGCAGCCATACGTATTTTGCAAGTTTGCATGGTTTTGGGATGTTTGGTTTCAATTGAAAATCCAGCGCGGTCATGGCTTTGGGCACTTCTTGCTGTTTTGGTCAAAGACACCGACGACCAGCAATTCATAACATGGTTTGCAAATTTGGAAAGCATTTACTTTGATACCTGTGCTCATGGCAGCCTGAGAGACAAGCGGACCAAGCTATTGGCAACCCAAGGTCTTTTCACTTCGCTGGCCGCTGACTGCCCCCAGAACCATGCGCATGCCTCTTGGCAACCTTACAAAAGCGACCAGGGAGTTATGTTCCCAACAGCAGCTGAAGCAGAATATCCTGGCATCTTGTGTAAGCGCATGGCAGCTTGTGTTCTGGAGGCAGCTGCTCTTCAAGGTGTCAAGCCATCACCTTCGAGAAGGCTCAAAGATCTTTTACGGCTAGGTTTGGGCCAGCAAAGTATTAAACATCACCCCCTGGTGCCCGAGTACAAGGAATTCTTACACCTCGAAGCTGTTTCCACGAACCCAGCTCATAAACTTCTTGCTGCTCCACCACAACATGGGGAACCCAACACTGAGCAGCAACACTCTGACGAACAATGTGTCCCAGAGGAAGGACCAACCAAGCGGTCCAGGACCACCTTCAAGTATGGGGTATGGCATGAACCAGAGGAGTTCCTGCAGAAAGCGCTGGGTGTGAGCCATCCCATTGACCAAGATTCGTTTCTGCATCAAATCACCAAGGACGCCATCATACATGTCGTAGGCACCTGCCCAACTAAGCTGGCCAAAGACCGTTTGTCATCAGTATTTCACATCAAAAAGCTGTCCACAGACCTCAATCCGCAAGAAAAGGAGCTCAAGTCGAACTTGCACCCGGATGTCAGCAGGTGTGTCGGTAGCAAGAACATACTGCTCTTTGAAAAGCTTCTTCAACAGTTGAACTACTGGGACATGGCCGTTGTTGACCTCTTGAAGTTTGGAGTCCCACTGGTGGGTTTGCAAGAGCCACCAAGTGGATATCAGCAACTCATGGTCCCCGCCAGCATGACAGAGGAAGAGTTGATGGCATCAGCTAAGTGGAGAAGAGACAGCATAATGCAGACGGCCAGACCAATATCCAAACTCGAAGAAGACGCTTTGTTGGAGGCAACCGCATCCGAGGTGGAGAAAGGCTTCTTGCAAGGCCCGTATTCCGAATCTGAGATGTCTGTGCTGTTGGGTACAGAATGCTGGTCTTTGAACCCCCGGTTTGTTTTGTTTCAAGGTGCAAATCAAAAGGTTAGGGTCATAGACGACGCCAAACAGAGTGCCGTCAACGCGGCATATTCTTCAACAGTCAAGCTTCAACTTCAAGACGTTGACTACGCAGCTGCAATGGTTCTTGGCGCCATGAGGGAAGCTGGACTTTCCAGCGCCGAGGCAAAGGCATGGCTGGGCAAGACGTTTGACCTTAGCAAAGCTTACAAACAACTGGCAGTGTTCCCAGATCACCAAGTCCATGCTGTTGTTGGTTTCCCGAAAGGGGGCACCTGGCAGTTTTATAAGAGCGTGTCACTCCCCTTTGGTTGCACTGGAAGCGTTTATGGATTTGTAAGGATATCACAGGCCCTTTGGTTTCTGCTTTCCACACTTCTCAAAGCCATCACTTCCCACTACTTTGACGACTTCCCGACGATTGAGAGGTCGGAAGGCTGTCGTGTGTTGACACTGGCCTTCAGTGCGCTTCTTGATTTGCTTGGGTGGGATCACGCCAAAGAAGGTGACAAAGCCCTCAACTTCGCGCCAGCGTTTGACTTGCTTGGAGTAACGTTTGACCTCACTAGCATGAGCATGGGCACCCTGACTGTCAAAAACAAAACGAGCCGCATTGACAAGCTGTGTGAAATGCTGGATCAGGTTGCACGGGACAAGTGCATCTCAGCCGCAAAGGCAAGCGAGCTTCAGGGTCTTATCAACTTTGCCGTCAGTTTTTATTTGGGTAGGAGTATGAGGCATCTCGTTTCAGCCTTCATGCCATTTGCAGATAAACTTCGTGGCGCAAACCCTGGTGAACTTGAGAACCTTTGCCTGTATGCTAAAACCATGCTATTGGAACAACGCCCACGAGTGCACTCTGTATTGAACGAAGGCCGCCCCATAGTCGTCTTCACTGACGGTGCATGGGAAAGTGGCACTGCTACAGCAGGAGCTGTTCTGATCGATGGTGATGTCAGACTTGCCCTCAAACTTGACGTGCCTCAAGACCTGGTGAACCACTGGCTTGCTTGCGCCGGTGATCAAATCATCTCTCAAGTGGAACTGTGGGGCTTGGTGCTACTCAAATGGTCGCGCAGAGAACATTTTCACAATCGCCGAGTTATTGAATGGATCGACAACGAGTCGGCCAGAGTATCCGCAATAAAGGCCAGCAGTAATTCACCAACCATGCGAGCTCTGTCACGCTTAATGGCTGATGTGGATCTATGTTGGCCGTCGCTGTCCTGGACGGAGAGAGTTTGCTCATATTCAAACCCTGCCGATTTGCCATCACGCGACCGCCTCAAAGAGGCGATGCAACGGTATAACTTAGAAGATGGTGGTACCGTTCAAACCCCGACTGTTTTGGTGAATGCCTTGCTCCAGCTGTGCAAATCTCCCTACATGCTGCTCACAATAACTGGGGAAAAACACTGAGCACCATTTGTGACAACTCACCAACGTGAGATTCACATCAAGGAAAAAGTGGCAGATACAACCAACTGTCACTTCAAAAATGCTTGGTGGCCGAACCAACCTTGCGAACTCCCCAGACCATCAGAGAGCTGGCACAACGGAGAAAAAGATTGCAGCGAGCGCTCACATCAGAAATCCATCGAGTTCATTTTTGATTTTTGCGGTGAAGAATTTTTAAAGACTTTTCGTGGCAATTCGAGATCCGGCGTACGTATATATATATTATACAACATATATATATACACGCTCGTTAGTTTCGTGTTTTGGGTTTATATAAGTTGTTCATGCGATGCCCGCGTATTCCACACCCCTTAAGTGTTTGCCTGAGTTTGTTCTAATATAAGATGAGTGCTGTCACGAAGTGAGAGCACCATCTTTGTAAGAACATAGCAAAATTTCTGAAGACCAAAATTTTGCAACTCAGTGCAAAACCCCTTTCTTCCATCGTTTACAAACTTAAATCTTGTGTGTTACGCGGCATCTAAATCACAACTTGTACAACCAAAACAAAACAACATACCTTCCCCTTGGAAACACACGTCAAGTTTATGTTCGTGTTGCATTTTTCACATCAAGGGTGAGGTAGAGGAGGGTTAAAAAACCTTTCTTTCACAACCAAAATTTTTCTTCGGCCCACCCTCCCTAAACCCTTTTGGGGGAAGGGGAAAAACACTGAGCACCATTTGTGACAACTCACCAACGTGAGATTCACATCAAGGAAAAAGTGGCAGATACAACCAACTGTCACTTCAAAAATGCTTGGTGGCCGAACCAACCTTGCGAACTCCCCAGACCATCAGAGAGCTGGCACAACGGAGAAAAAGATTGCAGCGAGCGCTCACATCAGAAATCCATCGAGTTCATTTTTGATTTTTGCGGTGAAGAATTTTTAAAGACTTTTCGTGGCAATTCGAGATCCGGCGTACGTATATCTATTATACAACATATATATATATATACACGCTCGTTAGTTTCGTGTTTTGGGTTTATATAAGTTGTTCATGCGATGCCCGCGTATTCCACACCCCTTAAGTGTTTGCCTGAGTTTGTTCTAATATAAGATTGCTCCGAGCATTGGCACGTCGATGGTAGCCTTCAGGCTGATTTGTGCTCGCTTGCAGTTCCACGTGTCCGGAGCGAGCAAGCCTCGCTTGGCCAGTTTCGGTAGCGCTGGGAATTCAGGCTGTTCTTTGAGAGGCAGGGGAATCATCCATGCGGGGACAAACACGGTGATGAACTGCACGTTCCATGCTATCTGCAGGTCCTTGGGCTTGAAATGAGGGGTGATGCATCTGACTTGTCCGTCAATGATTCGTGGGTATGACTGCGATCGGTCGAAAGATGCCGTGACTTTGAGGCCCAGGTACGGTTCCCTTAAACCAGTACGCTTTAAGGAACATGAAATAGAGGTGGGGAGCTCTGGTTTCTAGCACATGCTTTGCTGGCATCAGGAATGTCACTCCAATAGTAACCATTCCGAGAGGAATTCAATGATTCTTGCCTCCAGCTTGGGGAGAATGCTGTGGACCGCTTTAAGCGCTGATTCTACCTCGGGTCCGTGTGCTGCTGTGGGCACTCCTACAGTGCGCCTAGCGTAGTCAGCCGCAAAAAACAACCGGCATATTTTGGAGACCCACTGGCTAGGTTTCTCCATGTCGATGGTGACTTTTGCCAGGGGCCACGGGTCAGGCAGTGTTGACAGGCAGTGTAATAGCTCAGATGTCAGTTCTGGCGATATTACTGGGAGTTCACTTGCCTGCGGGCGGTAACGAGCGGTGGCTGCTGTGGTGCCTTTGCTGCGTTGCGTACGGGACTTGGCAGCTTCATGCGCTGATTGGATTAAGGGACCATGTTGGTTGACCATGGCTCTCAGATGCTTGCATGCGCGAATGGCTGCTCTGCGGGTGTTGGGTCCATCTTCTGCCTGGTTCTTAGCTGCGGTTGCGAGGATGTCGCGCGCCTCCTCTTCTGGCGACCTGGTGGGTTCTGTCCTTGTAGTGCTAGGTGCGGAGGCTTCAAAATCACAGACCGGGGCTTCTTTGGTGCTTGGTAGGTTGGCAGGGATGACCAAAGTTGGATGCACTCGCCACCCGTCAAAGAAGTAGATGCCTGGCAGCGGCGTAATTTCCTGATCTAAATTAACCCTTGCAGCCCAATTTGCAACATGCCATGCAATTGAACGTGTTGAACGACCTGGCGGAAGCCATGAAGGCGTTGGAGGAAAAAAAATTCTCTTATTGTCAGGACCGAGCCTCAGAGCGGCAACAAGGAAAAAAACATGTGAAACAGCTGCCAGGTTTGCAAGGCGCAGCTGCACAGAACACTCAGGGTGAAGCTTTTTTTTTCCTCCGGTATGGCCGATCACGCTCTGAGGCTCGGTCCTTGCATGAGAAGAAGCTGTTATAAAGGAAACTTCTACATGGACATAGGTGGTCGCATGCAGCATGGCAAATCATAAAAACCAAAACACACACCACCAAAAACACAAGGCAAGACGCAGATCCCCCAGCCAGATTTGCGTCTCACCACAAAGGACAGCACAGCAAACAGCGAACGGGGCAAGAGCCCAACAGAAACAACCACAAGAGATTTGCCATGACACAGTGGTAAAAACCCACCGTGTCGCAACTGACTCAAAAACTTGCAGCAAACGAATTAGTTGCCACCCAGACAAGTGAGACACGCGATCTACATTGTTGCCAAGAAGACAACAAAGGGTCGCAATTGCTATACAATGTCACCCAACCCAGCCTCTCAGAGTCCTCTCATGAGTGCTTGTTCACGTGCCCAAATTCAGAATAAGAGCAGGTACCACCAGGCGTAGTCAAGAGCAGGAGGAAGTTGACATTGACGGCCAGGTGTCCTTTGTGCCCCTCCCCATTGCGGGGAGCGGCTCAGTGGCTACGACAATGCGGTCACACAGTGCAAGATGAGTGACCATCCGTCACCAGCCACTAGAACATCAATTGCGTCTCAGGGTAGACATGACCACCGTGCTAAGTCAGGAAGAACTTTTCAGGCACCAGCAGGCATGGTCAACGCCTACTTGTCGTGCCTGACGACCTGCTTGCTGTAACTATAGACTGATTGTCAAAACATGCATAGTCTCGAAGGCGCCAAGCTGAAAAATATTTGCAGAACTGTTCAGGTGCTCCCAGAGTGTCTTCGTCTCAGCAAAGTACCTGCAGTGCATTGCAACATAGCAAATAATGGGTCAGCCTGGAAATCCAGAAAAACACCAGTCTCCCTACGAGTGGGCCAGCTGATTAACCGCTGATCCGAGAAAACTCACGATCCATGTGCGCAGGCTTTGCTGCTCCACGGGCGCCCCAGACTGTTCAGCAGAGAGCGCCACTGGTTCGCGCCAGTGTAACTCGCTGCAGTGCAGCCTGGTCCATGGCTCCGGCCGGCTACACCCTACTCCCCTTACAGGAAAAGAAGTACGTGCCAGAGGGACCAAGCAACAGAACAACAAAGCCAAAACAAAGGAAAAACGAATTAAGGGACAAACCAACCCCCAACCAAGAGGGGGGAGAGGGAGGAAGTCCAAGTAGCGTGTGTGTGTGTGTGGATTGTTGGGGTCGACAGTCCTCAGCCATCCTTAGTCACCTCAGTACTCTGCAGATAGTCACACAAGGACATTGAAGCAAAAACATGGTTACCCGGTGAAGGTAAATAGTACAGGTGAACCTGCCCAGTCTGCGGTCAGACACACAAGTACAATGATAGTTACTGTTTTGCTTGTGTTGGTTGTTTTTTGGTTTGCTTGGTTTTGTGTTTTTGTGTTTTTGTGTTGCTGTGTTTTGTTTGTTTTTGGTGTTTTGGTTTTGTTTCGTTTTGTGCTTTGGTGATGACATTGTGACAGTACACAGGACTACGTATCGGTCCTTCACCAGTTCACTTTTGAGGCCACTCAACCGCAGACGGCCTACGTATGCCATAATTAATCAATTAATCCCAATTTGCAACATGCAATAAAACATGTTGAACGACCTGGCGAAAGCCATGAAGGCGTTGGACGGAAAAAAACACAAGTACAATGATAAACCAGGACCTTAGTTGCACAGGTGGGAGCAAAACAAACAAAAGAGCCAGAAAAGAAAGGCAAGGGAGGAAACAACAGAAGCACAAAGCGAACCGAAAAACCAGCCGGAGACAGACAACACAAAAAAGCACCACACAAACAAACCAAACAAAAAACAGGCCACGCCAGCAAAAAAAACCAAACCCACAAAGGAGAGGGAGGCAGCAGCACCAACCAGGACCACGAACAACAAGGCGGGCAGAGCGGGCCAACCGAAACAAGGGCGCAAGGGGAAGAAAGCAAGCGAAAGTCAGCAAACAAGGAGAGAACGGACGCCCGGGAAGGCAGCAGGGGAAGGAGGGAGAAGGCCGCACAAGCCAAAAAGGTAGGCGTGTGCAGCTTTAGCGGTGTCCGAAGGGAAGTCTGGATCACCCAAGGGCGAATACCTCAGTGCAGGAGCGAAGGGCACATGAACAATACCCAATTTCCGCCATGTTTTGCTCTAGGGTTCTTGCAGAGACCCCAGAAAGTGTTGACAGTATTGGACGGTTTGTCACTGCTGCGTATTTGTATCCTGTCAGGAACTCGTTTGCTCATTTTGTTTGTGCGAAAATTGCTGATGAGCTGAAGTTTTTCCAAGCCAAGAGTTTGAAACTTGTTTTTCCGATTGAGTATCCACAAGATCTCATTGAACGTTTTGTTTGTCACTCAGGTTCAGGTGATCATCCATCGCTTGTTGATCAGGCACCCATTGAGATTTTGCCAGAGGAGTTTGCACGACTTCCAGATCAGGTGCAGCCTCCACGACATTGGGTTGATGCTCATGGACGAACTGAAGGATGCAGTTCATGTGCCACTCGACAAGGTCGACATTCCAAGAAGTGCTGTGAGCGCTATTGGAATTGGATCCGTAACCAGAAGAAGGGAGAAGTGCCAGCTTTGCCCGACAAGCCTGAGGAACAACTACCAATAGTTGAGCCCAATGACCCGGCTGTGGCCGTGCCTTCACGACCATTGCCGCGCATCCCAGGTTTACCTGCTGGGATGACCCCGACGCGCCGTTGTCCAAGTTGTGAATCAGGTATGAATGCTCCAGGTACCCGGCACTCTGCCGAATGTCGCAAGCGACAAGCTGAGTTTGTGTCAGGTGAAACTGCCAAGCCATCGCTTGGTGATCTGGAGGATCTTCCGGTACAGGAAGGTGGGGTGAGAGATGGTTCTTATTCTCCATCTTTGGCTCCGGACCCAGTCGAGCCTGTGGACGTTGAGATGGCCACCGAGGACGTTGGCGACATGCCCATGGTTGACGTTTGCATGGCGCAGCCATATCATGTGGGTATGTTGACATCACCAGAACTTGTTCAACGAGATCGGTTTTCAGTGGAGTCAATTCAGTACGATGGCTACTGCGATGAGTTTGTCGTCATGGATTTTTGTGGTCAGAAGATCAAGCTTTGGAAGCCCAGTGGAGCCGTGTCTGATGTCACGCTCAGGGACTTGCCAGCTGAAGGAACCTTTTTGGCCATGCAGAAGGAGATTCGTGGACTCACTGCTGTTGGTGCAGGTCAGGTTCTTGCCGAGAATGTGGCGAGAGAGAGTGGCCAGCGCATCATTGGCACAAGGTGGGTTACCAACGAGAAAGAGGAAGCTCAGGAAGGTGTGCGCGCCAGAATCGTCGCCAAAGACTTTGCAAGTGGTCAGTCTGCCAGAAGTATGGGCATCTCTAGCCCAACGCCCAGTATTGAAGCACTCAGGATGGTTCTTGGAGTTGCTTGTGGGGCGTGGAGTGTTGGGAATCAAGCCATGTTTTTGGCAGGTTTGGACGTTTCTCAGGCGTTTATGAACTCACCATTGGAGCGACCAGAAATTCTCCGGATGCCACTATCCATGTCAACTATGAAGGGAGAACCAATTTTTCTATGGGCTGAGAAAGGCATCAACGGTTTGAGAATTGCCTCTCAGGCATGGATCGTTTTCTTTTCATCTATTGTCAAGAGCATTGGAGTAGTTTCAGGTACTGTGGAGCCTTGTTTGTATGTTGGTCGAATGGTTGGCAAAGATCAGGCACCCATCGTCATCATGGCGTACGTCGATGATTTGCTTGTTGCCACCACTTCGGAATCAGCTCTCAAGACCCTCATGACTGCACTATCAGCTCATGTCAAGGTTCGAGAGACTGGCCGCGTTGGTTTGAAAGGGGGACACTTGCGTTTCCTTGGTCGAAGTATCTTTCGAAGGCCAGGCTCATCTGCTTTGTACATGCAGGTGGATCCAACGTACTTGGATGAAGCTTTTGCTGAGTTTGATTTGAAGAAGGGAAGCACAACATTTCCGGATTTGCGTCCCATTCTGGAACAGGAAGGAAGCCAACCATTGTCAGCAGAAGGACATGCACGTTTTCGCAGAGTTCTAGGTCGTTTGTCATGGTATTGCCAAACTCGTCAAGACTTGTTGATTTTGGTCAGCATGCTTGGAACTGGTCAGGCACAACCGTTTGAGACCCATGAAAAATGTTTGCGTGCTGTACTCAGGTACCTTATGACTGACATGGATGTCGCATTGCGTTTTCCATCAGAAGAGCTTGCTTTGCCCGATGTGAAAGGTTTGGAAGTGTACACAGATGCTGGGTTTGCACCCATGAAAAGTACTGGACGTCGTTCTGTTTCAGGTACTTGCTTCATCTTTCAACAGTGTTTGATGAAGTGTTTCAGCAGGCACCAGTCAGCTGTGACGCTCTCCTCCTGTGAGGCTGAGCTTGTTGCATTACAGTCAGGTGTTCAGGAAGGAATCGGCTTGCTCAGGACTTTGGGTTTTGTGCTTGGTCGTTTGTATCCATGGGTTGACATTATCCCTCAGGACGCTCAGGTGACTTGGTATGACGAAGCAGAGTCTGATGACGAAGACTCTATGAAAGTTTCATACTTGTTTCCACTGGTCGTCAAGACCGACAGTTTGTCAGGGAAAATGCTTCTCGAAGCATCTGATTTGCAACGAAAGAGCCGACACATTGAGATTAAAGTTTATTGGCTCCGAGAGTTGATGGATCGCAAAGTTTTGCTTTTGTCGCACGTTCCAGGAACTTTGAACCCAGCGGATTGTTTTACCAAGTGCTTGCCAACTCAGAAGTTTTTATTTTACAGGAACATGCTTGGATTTGTGAAAGTTGATTTCAGTTTGATTTCGAACATCCTTGGTTTTTGCTTGAAAGTTTGTGACAACAGTTATTCAAAACCAATTTCATGTTTGTCAAACAGGAACTGCGTTTTGTGCGGAGAACGTTTGATTTCGTTTGTTTTGGAAGAAGAACTGCAAGTTTCAGGAGATCAGAGATCATTTCGTCATGTGAAAGCTGTGTTTGTTCAAGAAACCTTGACAAACCCGGACAGTTTGCATCTTGCTATCGCGCCGATGGCAGGTGAAGAAGAGGACAGCAAGTCTATGGTGTCTGGATTGACTCGTGTCGATTGGACGACAGGGAATCCTCGCACGGATCCAGAGACTGGTGAAGTGATGAGAAGAGATGAAAGGGTCATGGAAGTCACTGAAGCTGCACCAGAAGGAGCAGCTGCCTCAGGTATTCAGGAACCGAGAGAACCAGTGTCAGGCACTCCTGATACAAAGGAAGCAGCTGCGGGTGCGCCAGTTGCAGAAGAATCGAAACCTTCAGGTGGACCGTCTTCTGGATCGAAGCGACCTCAGGTGAAGAAAATGCCCAAGAGGCTTGCAGCCAAGCTCATGCCGAGGCGTTTGAAGGTCACCAAGGTGAAGTTGGAGCCTGGGGCAACTGCCAAGGTGCCCGGGAAGAACCGCTTCAAGAACAAGGAGACGAAGAGATGCCAGAAGGCGAAGTGGGAAGAGATTAAGAAAACTGCCAGAGAAGAGCGTGCTCAGCCTGCACCAGCCTTTGAGATTCCAGCTCGTGGAGGAGATGTGCCAGTTCGAAGTTTTTTCGACCCTATTTCAGGCAGAAGAGAGACAATGGAAGTCAAGCCACTCGAGAGGGAGCAGAAGTTTCGGACTGTGCAGACAGGTTTTTCCAGGTATCCTACGGAGACTCGTACTTGCTATCAGTGTGGTGAAAAGGGGCATCTGAGTGCCAATTGCCCGCAGAAGATGAGGAGAGTATCACTCACTGAGGGCGTCATCAAGTACGAGGGGGCAGGGGAGACCCGGCCTCGAGTCAGGCTTCAGGGAAATATGGGGAGCATTCCTCAGGAGACCTCGGAGTTTGACGATGTCCGTCCAGAAGACTCAGCATCTCAGGTGGGCGGACAATACCTGGGAACTATGTCTACGGTTGGAGGAGGTGTCAAGAAGAACTTGCCACCACCACCACCTCCACCTCCGATGGGTGGAAGTCCAAAGATTGCCAGGAGCAGACCAGGTGTTCCGCCGCAGACTTCAGCGACATCTGCACCTATGCGGCCACCACCAGCACCAAGACTTCCGGCTAAGTTTTCTCAGGACCCACCTCCAGGAGAAGCTGCCTCCTCGAGCAGACCGGACGTGAGGAGACCCAAGACGCCACCCAAAACACCGCCAAAGAGACCACCAAGCAAGGCACCGCCAGTGAAAGGTGCGCCACAGAAGACCCAAGGGACAGAGAAGGCAAAAGGGACAGAGAAGTCCAAAGCGACTGAGAAGTCCAAGGCGACAGAGCCAGCAACAGAGATCAGAGGCTCGGGTGGGAGAGTCGTGGAAGAGGCAGCTAAGGCGGCACCTGCGACTGTAGACCTTGTGACTCCGAGCACAGCTGTGGATGTTGGAACCCCAGTTTCGGACAGTGGGGGACATGGGGATGTCCATCTTGCCGTGGCACAAGGCTATGGAAGATTGTCAGCACTTACAGTGCACCAACCGACGCCAGCGAACTCACAGGCGGCGACGCCTACATCTCCAGCAGGAGATTCCCTTGTGGCAGGAGAAGTACCAGGACAAAGTTCAACCCACTGAGGTCGAATGCTCCGGTGATTTCACCGGTACCATCTACACCACCGCCAGCACCGGTGGGAGGCGAGACAGAGGTTTGTGTGGCATGCCAAGGGAGTGGACTGCTGAACTCGCAGGTGAATCTGCGATTGTTCCGACTTATCGGAACGGGGCAGCTCCGTTTGGCGGGGCCGACTGCCCAAGTTGCACCAGTGACCCCGGCTCCGGCCGCACCTGCAACACCAGCTCCGGCAGCTGCAAACCCTACTGGGCCTGGTAACGGGACCGAAGTCAGTCCAAGCCTCAGTGAAAACTCAGGTAGATCTCGTACTCCAACTCGTTCAGGTGTTTGCAGTGTGACTGAAGATGGAAGTATGACCATGTTTGATTCAGGTGGAAATCTTTTGATTTTGGAACTTGCTTGTGGTGTTGACTCAGTGATTCAAAATGCTTCTAGGGAGTTTGGATGCAGTTACATTGGAATTCATGCCGGTTTGGAGCTTTCTTCAACTCAACGTCAGGCCTATAAGTTCTTGAAGAGCTTTGCTGAGGGATCTTCCGGTAGTGCGGATTCACAGAAATTGATTCAGGTACACATTTCTCTTCCCTGTACTGGGGGTAGCCCTTTGTTGGACTTATCCAAGAAAGACAGGAAACCTGCTCAGGACGCATATTTCAGGCTTCTTGATCATTGCAAGAGATATGTTTCATATATCAAGGGCATGAGCAATGTGTGTAGTGCTGTGTCTCTGGAGCTTCCGAAATCGAACCGTTTTTGGTCAGACGAGATTGAAGAAGTTTCTAACTGACCACGACATGCAAAAGTTTGCGGATTGTGCTGCATGTGCCATGGGTTTGGAAACTAGTCAGGGACAACCTATTGGTAAGGTCTTTCGCATTTCATGTTCGGATCAAGTACTTGCCACAGGTCTTGAAAAGAGATTTCAGTGTAAGTGTACTCAGGACCACGCTCCATTGAACCAGGTCAACTATTCGATGACGGAAAGATACTCATATAAGTTTGCCAGATTCTATTGTCGTGCTATTGCACTTCGTTGGATTGATCAACAGGAAGAAACATCGTGATTTTGTTTGTCATTGACTGCAGTTTGCATTTCATGTCAGCAGTTTGACTTCAGGAAAGCACAGTTTTCTTTTTCAGCTGAACCGCTCAGTGGAATTTGCATGTTTGCATGGTTCACAGCGGATTCAGGGACATTTGATTGTCAGGCACAGTTTTCAGTGAAGACTTCACTAAGTGAATTCTCAAGTCTTGTCATCAGGAATCAGGTGATGACATCAGTGTAGTTTCAGGAGCCTATCAACTCCGTTGAGAGAGTGCTCGCATCAGGACGCTCACACTCCAGTTGTTTTGTTCTGTTGTGTGTGTGTGTGTTTTCTTTTTCGTGTAGCCCGGGCCGGCCGCGCCGCGTTCGCCAGCCATGGATGAGCTTCTCATTGTGGTGCTATTTTCTGCATTGACTGGAGTGATGATTGGATCTTTGGGGACAGTTGTTATATTCTGGCTTTGTGGAGCACTGGAGCGTAAGACAGTTATTGAGAAAGTTAGTCCAGAGTTGAGGGATGCGACAATTCAGGCTGAATATACTCAGGCTACACCGGATGAAACGTCAGACTTCAGACAAATGCACAGAGCTCAGACTTCGTCTTCTTATCATTTGTACATTGGAACTGCGGAGAGATGTTATCATCTTGATCGCCGTTGTCGTTGTTATCCAGATTGGGACAATGTGAAGAGAGGGCTTACAATTTGTGAAATCTGCCGTATTTCATCTTCGACTTTTGAGATTGGGCAATGTATTTTTGTTTCTGAACAAGGACAGAAGGTTCATTTGACCCGATTCTGTCGTACTTTCAAGAGTCTGCCAGTGACTGAATATGCAAGGTGCACTGCATGTTGTACACTGGAACATTCTACACAGGTTTTATTCGGAGATTCAGTACCTCGCCAGCGAAGAACTGCTTCGTCAACTTCTTCTATTGCAGGTATGTCAGAGGACTAGATTTTTTCTGGATTGGAATGGGACGCCATGACTTTCTGGATTGGATTGCATTGCATTGATTGCACTACGTATTGGACGAAGACTCCATACTGACCTCTCATCGAAAGGGGGTGTGAAAATCCTACCTGGTATAGCGCTGAGAGATCAGTGACGTTGCACAGTTTTGATTTCACCAAGTATCGTCTGCGGACGAGCCTATTTTGACTTGGAACGATTGTGAATGGACAGATCGTAGTTTGTAGTTTTGATTTGACCGAATATCATCTGTGGAAGATATACTTTTGAATGTTTTTGGATGCTCTATGAAGCATAGATCATTTTGTGACACTCAATGAGCACAACCGACACTGTGGTTGCACTCGTCTCGTTTTGTAGTTGAGAGTTGTGATGTTTTTGTAGGAAACCGAACATTATTTGAACAGTTTGGAAATATTTCAACATCTTGCAGAGTTTGAGAACCGAATGAAAGCTTTTGATCCTCAGTGGATCGCTTTTCGGAATTTCGTCAAGACTGGAATCCAGTTTGCAGTTTAGACAAAAACCCCTCCTTGGTTTTTGTCACCTTTAAACAGTATTTGAACTGAATGGTCAACGATACTCGTTGGCTCAAGCCCGAGCGAGAGAAACAGAGTGTGTGTTGAAGCGTTGCTTGTTGTCTGGAGTGATTTGAGCGAGAGAGCACGGAAAGTTTGACTCACGTTTGTTTAGTTGTGGAAAAGCCTTTGGGTAACTTTGATCGCGATAGGTTTTGTTTTGGTTTTCAAGGCACAACTTAGCGGTGCAAAGTTTTTACGAGGAAAAAACAGGAATTGGTTTTGTGGCTCGCAGTGCGAGGAACGTCTGGTTTTGAGGCCTTGCGTTTGCTTGCAAAGAAGTTCAGTTTGAGATCAAGCGTTTCAGACACAGAGTGGCCCTACACAGATCAGTAATTTGTCCGACAGATGGACGTTGGTTTAAATTGTCCAAATCGGAAGTTGGTACTTTTTCCTCGCAATTGTGACCAAACTGGTTTGGATTGGCAACAGGTTGACTTGACATTGCTGAAATCTTTCGTGTGAAGCATGTCGTTTTGCTTCAGGTGAAAGTTTGCAAATGATTATCGCAGCTCTGAAGTTAGAACAGGAACCACGTTTGTTTCAGGAGCGTGGTGCTCATGGCATGTCTCGGAAGGATGGTGGCTCGGAAGGCTATTGTGGTTGCGAAGAGGAGCAGGATTACTAATGCCGATGCTGAAGAGGAGTGAGAGTGGGATCCAAAAATTCAGCTGTGGCTCAACAGTGCCGCAATCAACAAAAATTCAGTTGCTTCCACAATTTCAAGGCAAATCAAAAACCAGACAAAAACCAGCAAAACAGCGACTCTCCCGGCCAGATTTGCGTTTCGCCAGCAGGAAAAACAGCAAAACGACACAAAAAGAGGCCGGAGCCACAACCCAAAAACGCAGGTGGGTGGACGATCTCGAAAATTGATGACACACCACTTGAGATAGAAGGTGATGTCTTCGTAACTGATACCTGAGCTGGCTGGGATGCTGCACCTGTGTTTGAGCAAACACATTCTGTTGATGAACTACCTATTTTTGCAACCGTTCAACCCTCATGTTAAACTCACCCGGTTCAAACTCAAAGATACTGCAGGGAGGCCCCGATATTAGATTCAGATGCAAAAAACGAACCCCAAAACTAGCCTCTTGTGCCTTCTTCTCCTGTTTTGGTGTGTTGTTTGTTGCCCTTTTTTAGCCTCTTGTGGTTGTTGGTTGTTTCCTGTCTGTATTTATATAATCGTATATCTCCGTCTCCGTGTGTGTGTGTGTGCGTGTGTGTGTGTGTCTCTATATGTGTGCGCCAATGATGTGTACATAGAATATAATATCTCCTTGCCTGGTGGCGCAGAATCATGTGTGATCTTCAGGTTTTTCCCGAAATGATGCGAAAAATGGATTGCATGGAGAAGGAGCAGCGCTTGGTGCGCACAGAGGACTTGCAAGGAACTTCATGGTTTCGTTTCCTTGATCTACAACCATGAGCGGTTGTTGTCTTGTGTTTTTGGTCTGCTCTTCCCGTCTTGATGTTGTTTTGGTGGGCTGTGCCTGATGTCAGCTTACTGAGGTGACTAAGGATTGCAGAGGACCGCCGGCCCCAACATCACACAGACACCCGCCACAGTGACTTCCTCCCTCTCTTCGCATCTCGAGGTTGATTTGTCCCTGAACTCGTTTGTTGATTTGTTTCTCTTGGCTGTCCTGTTGCCTCGTCCCTCTGGCACGTCTGTCTTGTTTTGTAAGGGGAGTAGGATCTAGCCGGCCGGAGCCATTGGACCAGGCTGCACTGCAGCGAGTTACACTGGCGCGACCCAGTGGCACTCTCTGTGAGACCGCTCGGGAAGCACCTGAACAGTTCTGCAGGATATTTTCCAACTTGGCTCCCTGTGACTATGCACGCTTGAGAATTTGCCTTCCTGTTGCGGCTGTAGGCCGGTCATGACACAATGTTTTGCTGACTCTGCATTTTGCGACAATTCATGTCTGCCCAGTGATGAACTTATGGTGAGTGACGGATTTTGGCTGGTCACCTACCTTGCCCTATGTGACCGTCCTAGCCACTGCCACGGAGCTGCTCCCGGTAAGGGGGGCGGTACAATTGCAAGTTAGCTGCTAACAATTTGCT
>CAMXCT020004096.1:0-44830 GCA_947184155.2 Cladocopium goreaui | reverse complement strand
ACATACATATACATACATATACATACATATACATACATATACATACATATACATACATACATACATACACACATACATACGTACATACATACATTTTTGCATATATATATATACATGAGCAGCAGGAAAACAACCCCGTCCAATGAATTTCTGTGATGTCACGAAATCCAAAGACAGCAGTCTGTACGAATCTCGTTTTCCCCCTTTCATGCGTGTAGTGGTGTTGCGACAGCTCGGGATGGGCTGCTATCCGGCGACCGATTTGCAGTTCATACTTGATTGAAACTCGGAAAACCTAAGAGGCATCGTGTTTGTTAAGACCAGCAAGACACCAGATTTTGGCCTTGAAACGCTTGTTGTATTTTTTTTTTGCGGCTTCAAGAGTCTCTGGCAATCCTTTTTCTGTACTGAGCACCACTCAGAACGTGCAGCGACCGACTGCAAAATTGCATGACCAAGGTCACGACAAGCATCACAACATCACTGACGACCACAGTGAGGATTCCAAGATTGGCCTCCCATATTTTCAACTGACTTCCTGCACTTGTCCGAATCGGCTAGGTCGAGACTTGCGTTTCGTTAAGTCATCTCGATCTTCTTTGGTTGCTGATCGCCCCATGTGTTCTAACTTGCTATTTCGCTGCTTCTTGAATCTCATCGGGCCTTTAGCTCTTGTGCTGTGCATGTCTCTCGATCTGTTCAGTTGTTTGCATTTGGTCAGTGTTTTTATGTTGTTTGGAAAGGAGATGAAAAGCCATCACCATGCCCTTGCTCGACAGGTAACCCGAACCACATCCACCAGCAGCTCCGTTTGAAGCCTAGTTTCTTCACTTCTGTAGTGAATGATTTTGGTCATAGAGTCTGCACTACTAGGCAAGAAGCCAATTAGCACAAATATACGTGTATATATATATATATATACGTATTTATATATATAGGCATATATATGGCATATATATATATGGCATATATATATATATATGGCATACAGTACATACTTACTTACTTAATTAGTTACATGGATAGATGGATAGATAGGATAGGATAGGATAGGATCGGATAGGACAGGATAGGATAGGACAGGACAGGACAGGATCGATAGATAGATAGGTAGATACATACATACATACATACATTTTTGCATATACATACATTTTTGCATATACATACATATATATATATACATATATACATATATATTTACACATACATACATACATACATACAGACAGACAGACAGACACACATACATTTTTGCATATACATATTTATATACATACATACATACATACATCCATCCATCCATCCATCCATCCATACATACATACATACATGTTTGCATATACATACATATTTATATATACATATATTATGCGAGCAGCAGGAAAACAACCCCGTCCAATGAATTTCTGTGATGTCACGAAATCCAAAGACAGCAGTCTGTACGAATCTCGTTTTCCCTCTTTCATGCGTGTAGTGGTGTTGCGACAGCTCTGGATGGGCTGCTATCCGGCGACCGATTTGCAGTTCATACTTGATTGAAACTCGGAAAACCTAAGAGGCATCGCGTTTGTTAAGACCAGCAAGACACCAGATTTTGGCCTTGAAACGCTTGTTGTATTTTTTTTTGCGGCTTCAAGAGTCTCTGGCAATCCTTTTTCTGTACTGAGCACCACTCAGAACGTGCAGCGACCGACTGCAAAATTGCATGACCAAGGTCACGACAAGCATCACAACATCACTGACGATCACAGTGAGGATTCCAAGATTGGCCTCCCATATTTTCAACTGACTTCCTGCACTTGTCCGAATCGGCTAGGTCGAGACTTGCGTTTCGTTAAGTCATCTCGATCTTCTTTGGTTGCTGATCGCCCCATGTGTTCTAACTTGCTATTTCGCTGCTTCTTGAATGTCACCAGGCCTTTAGCTCTTGTGTTTTTTCTCCAGAATTGCTGATCCGCTTCGGCCAAACCACATTCTTTGCTGAACCATGCTGAACCGCATGCCACGCTTTGCATTCGTACACTTCATTCTATTTGATGCCATGCTGCCTTGATTTGGCCTAGGTCTAGGTCTCTTTTGAAAATGTCCAAAACACTAAGAAGTGTCCAAAACACAATGTTATAAGTTATATATGTTATCATAATAGTAGTTTCAAAGCCTTGGATGGAATTCTGGTCCATAAAGAAACACTTTAAAGAGGCCGTTACAGATACAGATTCCAAGGCTGATAAACCTGGCCTGGTGTCGCTTGCATCTCTACTTTTCCAAAGGTCTTAGAGGTTTTGGAGCTTCCAGACTTGCTCTATGTACTTTTCCATATTCTTCGCCCTGATTTCACTGAGGTTACTACAACCTCGATGACCTCCAGCAGCTGCTTGGTGGCTTTTGAGCTTTTTGAGCTTTTTGAGCGTTTTGCTACGAGTCGGCTTTAGTGGTTGTGAAGAGAAGCAACGAATCCTAACCCAAACAAGGCACGGTCATTCTAAGTTGATTCTGTTTGCCAGCAGGCATACTTCGGTGTATGCAGACTGCAGTGAGTGAGTATATGTGCAAAAAGTGAGAACAATTCGCTGGTTTGCGCTTTGTATATATTGTCTCTGCTGCCAACAATCCCGGGCAACAAAACAACGCGGACCTGTGGCCAAAGCTGAGGTAGCACGGCTACAATCAGCAGTTCGACTACCATGACAAGAAGCAGTACCACCACAAGTACTACGCTGCCACGTGGTTCCATTGTATGTTCATCTGCATTTGGATGTTCTATATGGTAGACAGATTGCGATTGCATGTCTCCCTTCCAGAGAATGTGTCCGCACAAATCAGATACCTTGCGACAGCAGCAGTACCAGATATATTGCCTGAGTAGGAATATCAACAGCTGTTCCCAGACCCGACAGTTTGAAGATGATTTCTTCAGGTTGCAAAGCCTTGTCCTGCCAAGCAATGTAGACACAGATGAGCCGCAGGGTTCTGTGGTTCTCGCTTCTTGGTTGCAGTTGGGTCGGAGGTTCGCACGTACACGCAGATTCTGGTTCGCAGACGCAGACGCGTCTTGGCCATTGTTCATCATCTTCTGTTTAGGTTTGATGCAAATAGAACAAATTGATGAACTGAGAAATGGCAACAAAAAGAGTTTCCTGTGTCATTTTCATGCCCAGATATGTCCTAGGCCACTCTTCAAGGTGCCTTAGCAGCCCTGAACTCTGATCAGGAGCGCGACGCAACGTTTCACCAGTTGCATTCCCTCTAAGTTTGCCTACTTGATACAAGATGATCATGTATGAATAAGACCAGAAGTGTACATGTACGATCATGCGATATCATGCGTGCATGTTTGGCTACTTTTGTCACAATCAAGACACGTGTTCCCAGTGTCCGGAGTCGACCTGTACTAGTGCAAGACAGTCATACAATGTCATACAAAGTCCTGTTTCTCCTGTAACGCATCCCTAGCTCGTTGTGCTGGACATCACACGTAACGCAAGGTTCCAACATGTATTCGCATGCCTTTGCTATTCTTTCCAAAGAGGTAGCCCGATGATTGAGCGCAACGTCATTTTCGTGCGAACACCAGTCTGAGAATGATGATTACACTTCTATCATCACAGAGTCCTTTGTTTTGGGTTCTGCGAATCTGGTTTGGTCAAAGTGTTGGTGTGTGAAGATTAGGCTAAGCAGCAACCCAAACAAATATCGTTTGAAAATGTTTGAAACGATGAAGCCTACTTATCCGACTTATCCCACATGTCCAAGCCGCAGGGATCAGTGGTGCTGGAGACACAGGCGGGAAATGCTGCAGACTCAGAGCATGGAGCTCCTCCAGACACCTCCCAGGTGGATGAAACCAGAACTTCAAGATATTATATATAATTATATATTAATTTAATATGATTTAATATTTATATATTTAATATATCTAATAGGATATGTAGTTCTTTACATGTATATGTCTACATACTAGCACGTACATATGTATAATACTATATTATATCCTGTGGTTTTTGATATTGTTTAAATCCTCATTTGGCTATTTTGTTCCCCCCCAGAGATGCAGGTTTCTGCAAATTGAATTTGCAGGAATCCTCTTTCAAAATCTGGTGTATGACGGTTGTCATATTTTGCAACTTTGCAGGCTGTCCAGGGTTTCCATGCACAGAACATGCCCGGCTGCCCTTGGAAAGGCGATATTTTGCTTGAGGTGCCGAGAAGAAGCTGCGGCATTTGTTTAACACAGCTCATCAATGCTGGCATTGCTCGTTAGCCTCATGGCTGAGGTCAGTGTAGTGAAACTGAGCTCCTCGTCCCTGGATCCATCATCTTCACTGGTACCTTGGATGCATTTGGGTTCACGGTGCAACACTGCATTCCAGAGCCAGAGCCAAAATTCGCAAAGATATCAGTGCAGTCCAAGCTTGGCCGCTTGGCCCGGTGGAAATCAGTGGAAAAGATGACGGTTTGCTCAATGACTTCATTACATGCAACATCATGCAACTCCCGACTTTTCTTGTCAAGCAGCGTTCCAATCGGTTGTTTTTCAGGTTTGCGCATGTAATGCTTTCACTTCCATGCACACGTTGAGCCCTGTCGAACATGTTTTTAGTATGTTTTTTGAACAGCACACAGCAGGGCCAAGAGTGCAACCAATGTAGTCGTCGGGTATTTTCATGGCATGCCCTCCTTCTCAATTCCTTCTGAGTCTTGGTTGTACAGCAGAGGACTGATACGGGATATTAGTATCAAACTGAGGACTCACTTGCGGTATCTTTGGTTATAGTTTCGCTGCGTTTCCTTTAATCTTTCAAGAAGCGCAATATCCCTTGGGAAATGGTTTCCCCTACCAAACCTCAGCATTCCAATGGGAAAGAAAATGCGTCTCTTGTAGAAAGACATACTGTAATTGTCTTCAACCTTATTATTTCTGAAGGCAATGCCAATATTCCTTCAAAAAGTATCAAGAAGTCGCCGCATTCAATTAAGCAAGTAAATAAAACATTGTACTTGAAGGCCTAAGAGATATCCTTCCAAAAAAGAATTCAACTATGTGCAAAGTCTAGATTTGTTCGTTGCCAGGGTCTCAGTGAGTAGTCCCTTGCTTGGACGGTTCTTTTGTATCACTCGCGTTTGGAAGCGATTGCAGTCTGGTCGGATAAGGTTCCTGACTTGGAAGAAAGTTGTTAGGCTGCGCAATTCAGAACCGATTGGGAATGAACAATATTCTTGCATTTTGGAGGCCTTTTGATTATGATTACAATCAACACAACAAAGAGAGGCTTGATCAGAACATATCCATTATCCAGTATCTACGCATATGGGCGCAGTATATCTTTATATCTGTTTGTACAACTCCCCACTTTTGCTGCCCGAATCCTGCCAAGAATCCAGCAAATACTATCAAGAGCTAAGGTATCCATCACATGTCTTTTAGGTAATTACATGTTTCATGTATAAAAGCCAAGGCAGTTTAGACCAGCCAGGAAGATGACAAACACATATGCACTTTACAGAGTGTGTATGTATTAAAACTGTACATGAATACAGACGATAATATGTACTTTGAATATGTCAAGCAAAGGTATGTGCAAACAAATTTGCGGAGCATATGCATAGATACCTTTAGAATCAGTTAGATACCTTTATAAATTCGCTTAGACTTTACATATCTTGAGCTCAGCTGAGCTGAGGTCTTCCAATTTGGCGAAGGCGGTGAGCAAACGTCACTCGGCACCATTGCAGCAGGGAAACCCAGGCCGTCACAGCTCCGAGGCGGCGGAATTCTTCATGAGGGGCTTCCGACTTCCACGGTTTCGTAAGTTTCGTACATGCGAATTGAAATTGACCAAACGATTTGATGAAATTTACTGTGTGAGCTTTGCTTTCGTGCTAGATTACTCATGATTTACTACTGCAACTTGGAAGAACTGGCATTCAGAAAAATTCAGAAGGTGTTCAAGTTCAAGGCTCACAAGGCATGACAGGACTTGACATGAAAGACACGCAAAGCTTGGAAAGACATGGCAAGAAACAAGGCATTGAACTCATTGAACTGAAACTTCTCCAGGTGTCAGTGCCTGTTTCGCTGGCATGGTGCCCCAAGATTCAGATTCACAGGTTGGTATCACGGTTATTGGTAGTCTTGAGCCGTAGTAACTTCTTCAGGTCCTTAAAAAATGATGTTTCCTGAGAATTTCTCGCAGTGGCCGTGTTCAGCTGGCATGAAAAAGGTTTCTGAAAGCGGCAAGAAACATAAGAAACTAGAGAGGACCTGTAGAGGTCATGGAGGTAGACGAGGTAGACTGTACGTGTAGACTGTACGTGTCTCTGTCTGATCGTGTTTGCGTCGTATCTGTACGTTTCTGTTTCTTCTATGACTTTCTATGTTTCCGTCCTACTTTGTCAATTTCACTTGCCCAGGTCAGTCAAATTGAGCAAGGCGGCAACGTGATGCTGGCTGTGACACAAGTCAATCAGGATTTTGGGTCACATTGGGTTGCTCACTTTGCTTCAAGGGCTGGAGATCCGCTCATAAGTTGAAGGATTTTGAAGTTCCCTGTGAAATTCTCAAACGGGCTTATGCACTGCACAAATTGACCTTCAAATGTGCTCATCAAGTTCATATGTGTTGTTTCGCTGTCATAGACAGCTCCGCAGCTGTATTTCTGTTTGCGCAAATTTGACCATAGATTTGGTTCTTATTACAGATGCAGAAGAGAAGCAACTTCCAGATGTAATTAAGGGGAGAACAGGAGAAAAGCAGAAAGAATTGATTCAACATGTTGACGGATCGACAGAATGAAGTGACATGATGACTGGGGTGGCTCCAGGATGTGACAGAGTCCTTCAGCGACGTTGGTGCTGCAAGTTCCAAGGCAGGGAACAGTCGGCAGGTACTTGAGTCTTTCACGTAGTTTGGCACATATTGATGAAAACACAGACCTTATCGACATTCGGAGCTCGCCTCACTGAGTGAGCTGGCTCTGAAATTGGCAGGTGATTCTCAGCGCGCCAATTCTTGAGATCTCTTTTGTCCAGGCAAGGTTTGGGGAAAGACAAGCACAAACACTTCTTTAAGCTCATGCAGCCAGCACAGACCTCGAAGATTTTTTCGAGATCACAAACTACATACACAGCGGCACAACGGTGTATGTTGAATAAGCGTTTTGGGGAAACGCGGTTTGACAACACGAAGTCTAGGCATAACATCATTCACATCCGTAGAAACTTTCGACCCTGCCGAGGATAGTGTGTTAATGCCAAGATGAACTCAGAGAAGTGTTTCTAACAGCATGCACGTGGTGAAGGCAAAACTATAAATCTGCAAAACCAGAGACTGTGCCACACCATGAACTGTTTTGTCCTCCAGAGTCACACCGCATATTGTGGCCCTGAAGGAAGCAAATGGAGAAGTGACAGTTGCCAACGTGTCTGGTCTGGCCGAGCCAGTCATTTTTCGAATCTTGGTCGCAAGTGCCCCTTGCTGATTTCAGTCCACTGAAAAGCATATGGTGCACAAAGAGAATCAAAGAGAAATAAAGCGTGACTGGAAAGCTATGCAGAGTACAAGTACTGGGTGCTGTGTCAGACTCAGTTCCTGCAGCTTTGAGTGTGTTGATTGGTATGGAGCTCCACAAAGATGTAAAGCCGTAAGATTGTAAGGCCCATGACGCAGGGAAAGCATCGCAAAGCATCATTCAGCCCGTGTATTTGCATTCAGGACTTCAGGATGCTTCACCGATCGAGGGGGACGAGTGTGCCTTTTTTGATTTGGTTTGAGCCTCAAATAGAGATGCCTCAAATATAGATCGTCCTAGATGAATCAACTCGCCTTAACATGACTTAAATCGCACGGGAAAAGTTTGACAGACTCAGCTTGGAGCCGGAGTTTCTGGCAGGTGACAGTCGTATGAAACGCGCACAAAACGCGTATGCCTGTGTCAAGGGACTCCTAAGGACACAAACAGCTGGTCGACAGACGGAGTGTCGGTGGCAAGCAGCAGCCAAATTGCGCAAGTCACTGGCGCGTGTGGAAGCACAGAGGTGGGGCCATATTTGTTCAGAGTTCACAGGGAGAAGCCAGGCGAACGGACGAGAAAGGGCCCCAAAAACATCAACATGCAAAGCGAAATGGAAAACAATGCGTGCAATTCTCATTAAATGTGCAAACGTGTAATCTCTGTTGAATGAGGAGAAAGTTGACATCCAACCAGCTTCTGAGGCTCAGTAACGGCACCTGGTGCGCAACAACCCATTTTTCTCTGTTCTCATCAGTTCGATCCTCAAGACCGGGGCTCAAAGTGGAATATTGTTCGAAAGTGGAATAGTGTAGTTTGGGCCGCTTGGGAGTGGGTTGATTTTGCTTTGGGCCATTGGCTGTTCATGTTTTTATTTGCAAGTGTCATACTATCGCGTACTCTGAGTCTCAGATTATGCTGCAAAAATATGTACGGGTTGCTCTGAAGCCATCAAAGTATCAAGAATGCTCTCAACACACAGTGTTCTGCAATGTTCTGCACATTGGACTGAATTTGCATGAAATTGCACATGGATGAAGGGGATGATGTGGGTTGGGATCAAAATGACTGTGACTTAAATGTGGAGCGGTCTTGCTGATATTTTTCTTTGGTTTTGACCTACAAAGACCTACCAGAAAACGATAGGGGATGTCCCGCGAATCGATACCCCGCTCATCTTACCAGGATTTCAGTAGGAGGGTCATCCGGTCAAACTGCGACCATACCCCAAAACAGTCTGTGACTTTTTGTCCGAACCCCAACAGATCCCCACGGGTAAGAAAAGCAATCATATAAAATCATATAAACATGAAGTTGGCCCTTCTTTCCTTAGTCTGCTAGAACTTGCTGAGCCGCATTGAAGAATGTGCGATGAATTGGGCAACGCATGGCAACGCTTGTAAAGTAAAGATGCAGAGCTGATCATCTCAAACCCGTGAGTCAACATACAAAGGAAATAACTTTCGGAAATAACAGGTGGGACGGTTGGACACCAATCAGCTCCCCTCACTGAAGAAGGTAACGGGGCGTCCTGATTTGCAAAGAGACAGTCTGAACGAGAAAGTTTGGGTTTGACTCCTGCACAGTGCTGCGCATGCCACCCAGTTGTAGTTTTTGACCTAGGGAAAGCAATCACAGCATCAAGAGCGTTGTTTTGTTGAAATCTTGACACCTATCTACGTATAATATTATATTATATAGATAGATAGATAGATAGATATGCATATACATATATACATATATACATATATACATATATACATATATACATATAATATATATATATATATACATTGTATTATTGTGTCTCAATATTTATCTATGGATGCTTTAGTTTAAGTTTAGTTACTGGTTTACATGTACGTGTTGAGCTTACATTCTTAAGCCCCCGCAGAAGGAAGCTCAACCACCAAGAGTTGGAAGGAGTCAAAGGCTACCAGTGAAACAGCATGCTGTGTAGAAATGGTGCGTGCATGTTCATGAATCAGTGCTGCGGTCTTCTGCATCATGTGAACTTCAACATTTCACGCATAAGTGCTGAGGGTCTTGGCGCTTCCGCTGCTCCAAGGGTAATTCTGCGGTCACTGAAGTTTTAAACCCAGTCAATGTCCTCAAGTCATCTCACTGAGGTTCAGACTGTTCCCTTCGACAAGGCCATAGAAATGAAGGCGGTGCCTTACACGCCCTGCTTTGCTGCAGATTTCATCCCAAAAATCAGCTTTTGAAAAATGCGCTTAGTTTGGTTAGTATCTTGATGCACTTCGTTCACAGGTGGCAGATGTCACATATCTTTAAACAAATCTTTCGAGCCTTGCAATCTCGCGCGATTTTACTAACTGAGACTCTCTTTGCCTTCACACAGCAGATATCATGCCAAGATCCTGAGGGCATGGTGTGATTTGACATGTCAGGTCCAGAGCCCATCCCACTTGTCAAAATGTATGAAATTGAATGAACCACACTGCAGCTGTAATCCACCCTGCTCGCAAAGTGTTTTCTTCAAGAAATGTGACAGATAAACTTGGTTCCTTGAGGGAGATGACATTTCACCATGCCCGTTTCTCGATTCAAGAAGTTGGGACGATGCAGATGTCAGGAACCTGGTTTTCGAATTGTCCGACTGTATGCGAACGCACCACAGCTTTCCACAGGCTCCTTCATAGCATGACTGGATTCTGGGCAGGAAGGTCTCATAAGCGAGGAGGGCTACATGATCGCAGTGGCAATCATGCGTCTCGATACTGTCGGAGTGGTTTTGAATCGGTGTTTCCATCCACCGGTGATTGGGTAATTGGAAAGGCGTAATTTGTTGGATATTGCTAAGACATGCTACAGTAAGACCTAATACGCATTGGCAAGATGCAAGGACATTGGATTGGGATCAAGTTCAGATTAGACTGGGCAATAGATTCAAGTAGCGTAAACTCTGGGCCAGACTTCAAAAGTGAAGAGAATAGTCGGCGTCGGCACGTGAAAAGATCAAGAACTTTGTCAGCAAATGCCAAGTTGAATGAGCTATTACAAAAGGTGTTGGAAGCGAGGAATGTGTGAATTTGATTGAATTTGTGGGAAAGCCGACTGTGAATACCGATTAAGAAAGCCTTTGATGACTCCAATAAGGCAAAATCCATGGTGATGTACACTGGTACAATGTGACACCCTGTGATTTCTGGTTAGTGTTGTTTATCTATGTTTACCTGAGATATGAGGTTGGGGGCCTTTGTTCCTGTTTGCGCAATGGCTTGAGCCCAAGAGGATTGTCAGTTCAATGTAGTTCGACAGCAGCGTAACAAAACAGCCAACACGACTGGAGAATGCTGGAGATGAGTTATTTAGCTGCGCAAAATTCACATCAAAAGATGTAGCTAACATGTTATTTAGCTGAGCAAATTCTTGAGTTTTCGGATAGCTGCTCAGCTCCTGCCTCCCTGCCCCCCTGGCCTATCTTGGCCTATCTTGGCTCGACGCTGCAGTTCTGCACCTGGGCCTTCTTCCGCGTGCAAGCACCCAACAGCGGCAAGACCCGCATCAAGGACCCTCACAGAGATGCTTTTCTGTACGTCCTTCGAAAAGACCTGGGAGAGGGTGACATAGGGTCACACATCAGACATCATCAGACCCCATGGGCTGAAGTGATTTGGTAAGGTTGAATTTAATTGAATTCTCGAAAGATCCCGGAAGCAAAGATGACACATCTTTCTGAGCTGCAAGTTGCGTGAGGATGACAGAGGCAGGTCGCACGTGCGGTGCCCGAGCAATTGGGCCGGTTTCAAGTTTGGTTTCTTCCATGAAGATGAACAAGTGTTATTGCAAGACGCAATGCCTTGCAGTCAACTTCTGTTGCATTTGAAGCAGAAGGGTGGATTATCGTGGATCCAAGTCCAGTATAGTCCAATATGAGGAGTCTTGACGAAAAACAGAATGAGCATCTGGAATTTGGGCAAGTTGCTTTTTGAATCAGGAAGGCTCTCCAATTCCGGTTTTGTCCCCAATTCTGTCCTCCCTTAAGTATTATACGGAAGTGTAAAGAATGCAATCATTGCAGGTGCTTTTGAAAAAGGTATGGTGTACAGGTGGGTTTCAAAGTGTTGCTGTAGCATGGCTGTGAAGTATTTGACCCCAAAAGGGCCACATCGACAGCGCCAGGGATGAACGCGCTGAGGTGGTCAAATTCACGCGCAGTGAAGTTGTGGCAGCTTGGTGAAGTGAGGAAAACATATGAAAACGGGAAAATTCTTCGGGTTTTAAGGCTTTGCTACCTATCTTGCCTCCCACTGTTTCCAATGAGCAAACCATTTCTATCAAAATGCAAAAGCTTCAGATGTCTCAAAAGAGCGGATCTGTCCAGGCCAAGGATGCAGAGGTCGCACAGACACAGGCGTGTGGATCGGAGAGATTTCGGAACCTTCTGTCTTGATCTTCCTTGCACGTGTGACTTTCTAGTCATCCTGCATCGAAAACACTTGATGATATTTGAAGTTTATGCGGATAATCTTCTGGGTTGACGGGCGGAGGAGATGGACTCAGTTCTGGTTGTTCATCACCTTGTGGGCCGCTCATGTTGCGGAGCTTCTGTCTTCACTTGTTCAACGTTTGAGATGCAAACAGTGCCCGTGCAAACAGCATGGGGTACCGGGCATGTACCGGGCACGTTGATGCGGTTTTGAATGTTCGCATGGAACGCCTCCCTGCCTCCCTTGCCACAGACTTGGCGAAGCGGTCGCAGCGAGAAGGAAAAGACGACCAAGGCATTTTCTGGGGCATGCAGAAATCCTTGAGGGATCGCTTTTTGTGCAGCAGGATAAGGATGGATAAAAGTGATAAAAGGCTGTTTTGCTTTGGTGAAATACCATGAAATACCTGCTGTGGACCAGACTCAGACACAAGTGTTCGATTGATGGGGTCAATGTTTGAGGGTTTGTTCATCAAGTCACAAAAAGGCTCTAGAAAAAATACGGAAAGTCATGGAAAGTCTATCTCTTCGTATTTGTATTGCAGATGTCGCTGAACTTGCACTGCAGAGTGTGAGGTGCTTGTGACATGGGACATCGAACCTGCTCCTGGCCTGAATTCACTCGGAAGCAGATTCTGCAAAACAAAAGCATGTGTTGAGAGAGTTTTTGCAAAATCAACCACAATGGACTCTTCGTGGCTCTCGGAAAAGGCAAGAAATGGCTCTCAGACTCAGACATGAAACAACCGAAGATAGCGGGATAAAGACGGATGAAGTACCACAGACACGCCTTCTGTCGCTGTTGTTGTTCTTGCCTGGCCTGAAGTCACTGCTATAACGCCTTGATTTTAGCATAGTGGTGTTGATGGGTGCGTGCATGATTCCTTGGAACTTCATAATGCTGCAGGTGCTGCTAAACCTGTTTGTTTATTTTTGGTTCATTTTTCACTTTGTTGAGGTCCCCACGTTCTACCTCAATTACTGTATCTCCCTTGTTTCTGTATCTATTTGTAATACATTATACATACATAATACATACATACATACATACATACGTACGTACGTACATACATACATACATACATAACTACATACATACATACATACGTACGTACATACATACATACATACATACATACACACATACACACATACACACATACACACATACACACATACACACATACACACATACACACATACCCACATACACACATACACACATACACACATACACATATACATATACATATACATATACATATATATTTCATGTATATATAGTATATACATATGGACCCTGTGAATATCCGAAATTATCCTAATTGGATCTTCCATGCTTCCAGTGTACTTTGCTTCAAAAAGCAAGATACAACGAATGCACAGCGCATATCGCTGTACTGCGAGTCAGCCACCGCTGAGGCTGAGGTCCTACCGTTTCTTGGCTGTGCATGTAATTGCATGTATACCGCATACAGAAGTGCAGCCAAGAAATCTGGAGAAGTACAGTATCGAGAAGGATCGAGAAGTGGTCAAGAGATGTGAAGAGGTGTCAAGCGACCTTGCTATGAGCAGTCTTGCAATACTAGCAGCTATAGTCACAATATGTCATAGTGCACAAAGCCTTTCTTCCCATTGTCTATGCGCCATGTGGCCCATTGGATCCTTCGATTTTTCCACGCAATTTACGCCATAGGAATTCTGCTTGTTGGCTTGCGCTGAGGAACTTGGACCATATGAAGGGCCATGGATGGGTGGCAATGGACCGCTTGCACCGAGGGCTAGACTGCTAGACCTTGCAAACGTTTCTGGCAAACTGAATTTCGCAGGAAGATGACATGCAGATCAATACAAACAACTACAATGCAGCCACAGCTCCAATAAAAAAATATTGTTCCATATAGTTGATATTGTTTTCCTTTTGCTTGTTAGATTTGTGCTGACATGAGCACATCCCAGAATATATGAGTTAAGAAATGCAAGATAGCACCTGCTACATTGACACCGCACGTGACGGTAGACGAAGGTAGATGACATCAGGTGCAAGGACCATCGGTTCATTGTCTTGACAACAAAACTGACTCCTTGGTCAGATATGGTCAGGAATCAAACGTGAGTTGGAAACCTCGTCAGAACTGCCTGTAGCACTATCACGGACATTATCAGTTCTCAGTAATCGAGATATCAAGAGAAGGTGCTTGAATCCAACATGAATGTGAACAACTTTGACAGTTGTGAGGGTTCTGGGTTTCAGGCCTAGATGCATCGTTTTGACATTTGCTCGGCAAGTCATAGAGCTGCAGGATGTTGGTGGTGGTCCTCGCGTCACGGAGAAGAAGTCGCTGAAAGATTTGCGGAGTCTATCTAAGGACATTGGGACTGACTGGGCTCGTGAGTGTTTGGCTGCCTGGCTTCGTCTGCCACACAGGCAGAGTTTCTTACGAAGCCAGCAAAACAAAGCACTGAGGTTCTTTCCAAACGAATGTTTCGCAAGAATGCTTCAAATGACTTCCACTTGCTTCAGGCAACCATTTTGTTTTTTGATTCAACATTATTTTTGGTGTAGTCACCACCTTCTCATCCATATTTAATATGTCTATGTTTTTTTGCAAGCTAAAGATGTAGGCATGGTTGGTGCCGCCAGGAATTTCCAACAGTCTCACAAGAGCTCAGGAAAGCAAGTCAGGAGGCACGATGATTTGCCATGATTTGCTGAGACCGTTGGAGGTGTTTTCACATGCTTTCACAGTCAAGCTGGTCTATGGATCTCTATGGGACTATGGGTCAAAGTTTTCAGAGCGGCTTGAGCTCTCAGGATGATCGGATGGAGGCCAGACGCTGAGAATTTGCCATATCGAGTCGGTATCGAGGGCATATAGCTCCTCTATGCTACTCTGAAAACGTCGAGGTGTAAGGACCTTAGTTAGATCAAAAGAAGTCACGTCCAGAATTTGAAATAGAATGACTACGTGACTAATGCAGAGATCAGTTGGACGCCTCATCAGCGTAAAATCAGTAAGGATATTGATGAATGATGCCGAGATCAAAATGCAAGGTCTTGTATACAGAAGCTTGAGCAGATGGAAGATGCACAAGCAAACTGCTGTAACGTGCAGATGCTGGAACGGGCAAACCAAATATGAAGCTTTAGGTTTTCTGAGTCACAGAGTCATGACGTCTACCGAAACCATATCACGCCTTGCAATACATAGAAAGTTTAAAATACCAAAGCTGCACCTTGTCCTCAAGGAGAGACTGGAAGAAGAGATGGACGTTGTCCTCAAAGAGAGACTGGAAGCAGAGATGGATCTAGCAGAGGCTGTGGGCTTTTCGTGCTTCATGGCTTGTAATCCTGCGGCATCTGGACGGAATCTGCTGCGATGTATCAAACTGAAACCAAAGTCTGAGTCTGAACCACGCAGATTCAACATCTTAGCAGATTCAGATGTTGTATCAGGCTTTGGAGGGGGACATCGTGGAGGCACGATCTGGCATGTGCACATTTCAGAGCTTGGCGAAACGCAACCAGTAAAGAAGCCATAATAATCCAATAAATGTCAATAAACCGAAGTGGGTTTAGCACCAAGCCTTGTTTCTTGGTTTTCAAGCCATGCCAAATCTCTAGGAATGTAGCTGTTTTGTGGGTTTTTGCGGCTAAACCAGCATGGGACTTGATGACTTTTTCATGGCTCACTCTCTGTGTTTGGCAGTTGTTTGTTCACAATGCTGTACCCGTCGGCAACCGCTGAAAATCCAGTCAAAGCGAGAACAGGATGTTCCACTAGGCACTTGCCAAGCGAATTCCATACTCGCAGTGATGACCATGCACAACAAGTCACGAAGATGATCTAGCATTGCAGCCCAAAAAACATTGGCGCGGGTAAACAGATAGTATTTGGATAATTTGGACGTATCTAGAGATATTTCTTCAATTGCAGTGGTGCACGCCTTGCTAAGGTGTCACTGGATGAGCTGACAAAGGTGCGAAGAAAAACGTTCGCCATGAAGACCTTTGGAACAGTATCTATACCAACTATGATATAGGATCATTTAGATACGTCGGTTTCAATTTGGACATTTTCAAAGATTTGAGAACTTCGCAATATCCTGTGGAATACAATTTTTATCGTGGAATGCTACACACATGGGCACTTGAGCCCCAGTGGAATGGGTGCATGCACAGGTGCACGAAATGTACCAGGAGCCGATGCAGCATGCATTTGCAGCTATGCCGCTATATCCAGTGCCACGCCACCATTTGTATTAAGAGGATAACTCGGGATAACTATTACATACTATGACTATATCTCAGTAAAACTCATACGTGTATGGATAAGCAATATGCATCCATTTAGGCTGTTTGCTTTGAATTTGTAAACTGTTTGAATGTAAGTTCTCAACAGATGAGGAAATTCTCGAAGCGAAGCAGGCTCCCTTTCTGTGAAGGACCATGAGCCCGTCAACTATTGGTCGGCCACACACGAAATGCTGCCTGAACCTTGGGATGCCACGTCACGATGAATGAGCACTTCATATTCCTAGACCACAGCGCTTTGAATATTCTTGGATGCCTTGAACATCCTTCAACCCTAGGATTTAGGATGCTGTAGGCACTGTAGGCCTTATATAGTTCTTTATTGCCATTTTCGGCTAGCGCCTGGCTGTGCTTTATTGCCTTTCCTGAGTTTCATTGCTGGTGACATGATTGTCAGATATTGTCAGGATGCAAGCTTTCATTTCTGGCAGAGCCACTTTGGATGAACGCAACGAGCAACTTGGCCAACTTTGCAGTTTTGAAAGTTTAAAGGTGACCGTGACAAGCCACGGCGGACATGTTACAGCCTGCCAACTTTCAGAGTAAAACGTTTCTGAGTCATGACTTTCAAAAATGGTCCGTGAATGAATTGGCTGTTTTATCACAACCCCAGTCTTACGAGCGAAAGTCTCAGTAAAGACAAATAAAGCTGCGAGATGGAGAAGTCAATCACAGGACATTGCTCACATATTCACCAATGGTACAGGCATGGACAGCACAGGTGGTTCAACGCTAAGGCCGTGCTACGATGTGCTGGTAGGGCCGCGAAAGCAGCGTCGAGAACAAGTGTCCTGTCGCTTGCTGTCCCCTGCCTTCACAGGCCGAAGGGGTTGAGCGCACGCATGATAGAAATGCTAGTGAGAAAGATTCAAAAATTAGACCCCATGGAAAAAGTAAAGGGGAGACACACATGCAGACAGCCTCTGACAATCTTTCCAAGGATTCTTCAGAAACCAACAGGCTTTAGGAGCACAGCGGAAAGACCCAATCAAAGATATTCAAAGTAGGTCAGAAAGACAGCTTGTCGCAAAATATCACAAAACCTGCAATGTGTCTTTTCAGCGCGCTGTTCTGAATCAGACGGCGAGCCGATCTTCTATGAAGAGGCAAGATTCCGCAGGATGCTTTCGCTGACAAAAACTGTCCAACTGTGATTCACTTAAACCATGCGCAGCACCGGCTCCGCCACATTGAATTGATGCAGCAGCTACTCTCATGCAAGCGGTTGGGAGCTTCAAACAAGCTCAAGGATTCTCAACTTCTATCAAGTTCCGTCAAGTTATGTCACTATGTAAATGTACATGCATTGGTTGCTTTCAATGAAGGTTTTGACAGATGCTGTGGGCCCATATCAGTGAAGCCTGTTGGCAGGGTGACGGAAAGAAAAGGAGCACGTAGCAGTGCATAGTGCTTTCCGTGGCCTGCAGACGATGCGCCCTAAAGTCAAACTCATCCGTTGACATCATCAGATTTTGCAACAGTTGGGTTTTCAACGTGTGCCCTTAAGGATGCTCCACCTGAAAGAGAGGCAGTGATTTCAGTCAAAGACATGCTTAGTTTTTGCCAAGGAATGCCCGCATCCATAGTAGTTAGGGATGTTAGGGGTTTGCGACAAAGAGGCCAAATTGCCCTGCCATTATTGGAACATCTTCAATAACGTGTTTATTCGATAGTATATCCGATCTTGAATTCTGTGAAACTATTGATTACAGTCCTTTTTCATCTTTTTCAAATTTCAAAAGTAGATATTGGATCCTGGAGGGAATTTCCACTACAAAAGTAGTGGACTTGGGTCCTCTGTAAAATAAGTTTTTCAATGGTTTTTACAGTCCCCCTAGGACCATGTGTCCTTGCATTTTGTAGTAACCCTAGGTCACATATGTTTCTAGATTCAAACATGGGCTGGTCATAGAAGTTTGTAGTGGTTAAGTATGCGAGATAATAGTCGACCCAAAATGGATTTCTGAGTTCACTCAGATTTGACCCAAAAGTACTTTGTAGTGAATTTGTGGGGTTCCAAGATCAATGTTCTGAAATCAGCTGGGTTTGACCCCTGAAGAACTTTGTAGTGTTTCCTGGGGAATCTTTATGAGATGCCACATGCATATACATACATCAATCAATAATATATGCATCCGCATTCTATGTCGGTGTAATTGGGCTCAATATGGACATCAGGATTTCCAAAGTGCCACAGGTGGATTGAAGTGCCACAGTGGATGTCAGTGGTGTATACCCAAAAATCACTACAAACTACTTTGTCATTTTTTTGGCTTGATCTTGAAGACTCAGTGGGATCTACTTAAAAATCACTACAAACATCTACGTGTTTTTTTCAGGGTCTCTTGAAGACCTCCTGTTAGATCCTTTGGTTTTTGTAGTAACCCTTTATCCAGGCTGGGGTTGCACTTTTGTAGTGATTTTTTTTTTGGCCTGGGCATGGAAAATGTAGTGGGTGGGGTTGGGAAGAGCTACTTTACAGCTACAAAATCTTGACCCAACAGTCCTCCCCAAATACCAACCCCGATGATATTGGTAGAATAGTGCAAGCTGTTGCTTCGTTGAAGAGTCGGACATGTTGCAATGCTGGTGCTGCATCACATTCCCAAGTTGTATTCATTGCATTAATTGCATTCCAGATCTTCCGATTCTTCTTGAATTCCACCTGGGCAGACAGCTTTCCCATGATTTCTTGCCATCTCTCGATGCAGCAAAAGGTCCAGCGTTAACATGCTTTAACAGTCCCCTTGTTCGGTCACAACCAGACCCTTTGCCACCGGCATGCTAAGCCATGGAGTAAGGCCAGTAGATTTATAATGGTTATGAAATTGCTTTAGATTATTCCGGGAATGAATTCGCTGAACATCACTGCATTTTATTTTTTGAGGTATAACATGGTGTCGTCGTCGCACAACGTGTAGGATGGCATATACACGCTGTGTTTGCAGGAGGTGGCGAAAAGCCATTGCTGCACAAGTCGTCCATGCAAAGGCACGTTGCAAGTGAAAGGCTGAGAGTCGCTGTTTAAAGCAAGACCATTCGACGTCTTGAGCCACTTCGTGCAGTGATTCGGACCCATGCAGGCTCATGCGGTTTGGGGTCTCGGAAATGTTTAAATCCAAAGTTTAACTGTTCCTGAAAGTCAATGAGCTGCTTTTTGAGTACCGTACATTCGCCCTGGAGGGTGTTGTTCAAGTGCAAGACATCGACGTCACCGGTTTGATCCCAAGTGGAAATGTTGGAACAAGAGCAGGATGGATATACGGCGTGCAGTTAGTCCTTAACATGCCCTCATTTGCAGGCAATGCATTGATCATCAAACCATCAACCAAAGCGGAATGCCAGAGCCATCACATTCTGCTTTGTTAAAACATGTTAAAACAGTGCCCAGTCGTGCAAAGCCAGGGGACTTGGAAAGCGCGAACGCCAGTTCTGCGCTATCTAGTGGCCGGGTATCTCAGGGCCACTGGGGGGGCAAACTCTGGCGGTGTGCAGCCAGAAATCCCACGGGCTTTCAAGAGCCGCTTTGATACGGTTGACGCAAGGCTTGTCCAAGGTTAGATTCTCAAAGCATCAAAGTGTTTTGGATTGTCTTGGCTGAAAATTTGCGGAAATCTTGGAAAAAGCCAGGAAGCAAACTAGGAAATCCACCTCAACTACTACAGGCCCTAGAATGGTTCGCCTAAAGGTTGATGAAAAAATGTCTAGAAATGTCTAGAATTGCATTGAAAACATTGTAGGATTTGTGCCCAAATCCACAGTAGAGCTTGGTATGTTGTTTGTGCCAGGTTGGTCGCACACTGGTAGACCTTTTTCTTTTCCCCTGTGGCTTTTCATTGCTTTTCATTCCAAGCCATGTGTGAACTCATTGCCATTCCGATGTTTACGTAGATTCCAGCAATGCTCTGGAGCCTGATGCCTGTGGTCAGCAGCCATCTCTGAAGCACATGTCTTTTTCCCATTCCTTTCTCATTTTTTGTTTGCGTGCTGCCCTAGATAGAAGCAAGCACATACGAAAGTGGACCGTTGGATTTCAATCAATCTATGGTTGTGGTGTGTTGTGGTCGCGTAACTTGAGAACATTTGAGAACCGCTTCTGTGTTTGGTAGCCTTGATCACACGGGGAGGGGCCGCATCCCGGGGTCCAAAAGGGCCTAGCAAAGATGTGGTGAAGTGGAAAGCTCTGACAGAACTTTGAAACAAGTGTCTTTCCGTCTTTCCCAACCTTTGTCATCCCTTATCCGCTTGTGCGTTTGGTCCAGGATAAACAGAACCAGGTTTGCCGAGGTATTTCTGGTTTTCTGTCCAAGGATTTAGGCGCGTACTGTGATGTGACGTCACTGGGCCTGGGCATGTCCACGATGATGTTGCCACTTTCGATTACGGGGCCGAGAAAAGACCATCTTTGGCCCAAAATAAGAACCCCAAGGTAGGTAAAACACGGCTTTTAAAACCTTTTGATCGGCCCTGTGGTCGTTCCATTTTAAATTATTAAATATATTATAATTATAATATATTTAGATCCACTGCTCAAAAATGAGGAACTTACGCCGCTGCTTAGTTGCCGGCATAGCAAACCAATGTCTAGGTCATGGCAGGACTTCACAGCCCCAAGCGAAGCTGTCGATGGATATGTAATATTATGTAATATAGTGTATATATGTATATATATATATACGTGTATGTGTGTGTGTGCTCTTTATATATATATATATATATCTACACACACACAGTATACTGGCCCTACTCATAAGTCATAGCCGCTACGTGGCCTTGCAGTTGGGCCATGAAGTGTCGCTTCCTGTCATTTTCATGTCAGGTGACCAGCCAGAGAAGACGAAGGATGTTCCCTTTAGCAGGCACGAATGTGGTTGGCCCAGGGAAGCTAAATCGCAAACACGACCAACAGCAAACTCAAATCAACCAGCCTCACATCTTTCAGCAGAGAAGCTGCATTGCATATTACAACGCACTACCCCCTCGCTCGCATAGAGATTCAGGGTCTTTCAAAAACGCTCAGCCATACTGTTTGTACAGTTGCCATCCTGTTGATGGCCCAAACATCAGCCATCCTTCACCGCCAGGGTTTGCAGAAGGTATGTGAAGCTTGGCAAGACAGCTTGTTTTGCTCATTGCCTCCAAGCTCGTACAATCTGGCATGTGTATCTATTTTGGTTGTATTGACAGAGGCACAGGTGTTCTTCGTTTTTTTCATTTCCCAGGCGACGCAACGGAAGTCCAGAATGTATGAAAATCTACAACCAATTAATCATACACATGCATAGTGAATCCTTTTGGTGGACCCACACCAACCCACAAAGAATACGCATGACATAAACCTCATGCTACTCAAAACCCATCAAGCTGCCCTTTATTCCTTGCGCGGCTCCATCGCTTCGCCTAGGAAAGACAGCACAGTGCGAGTGTACACAGGACAGGGTGTTCATGCTTGTGGGGCGACCAATGACATTCACGCCAAGCTCTATTTGTCGCGCATTTTTTTGTAATTAACGCTTTTGATGTATGTCATGAACATGCATGTCTCTTGCGATCAACGGTTGAACATGTAGTGTAAATTGTGTGGAGTATGTATACTTGGTGGGCACTTCTGCATCCATGTGGTCCGCATGAATACTGCTAAACTTGACAGCGGTTGCTGACCAGAAGGTTGAAACCAGAATTTGAATGTCCATTCAGCGAAAAAAACCTTGAGCATCTTGAGCTTGCTGTTTCCAGCCACCCAGGTTAGTGCGTTTTCCTATTACGCTTCAATGCATGCCGCTTTGGAGCCCATCTCCGTCCACCTGTTAACGCAGGAATGGACGAAGGATGGCAACCAGCAATCGTTGAGCAAGTTGAAGAGTCCAGTGAGTTTCTTGCAGCCCAAAGAGTATCAAAGAGCTATGTTTGTGTATGCTTGCAAAAATTGCTGTGAGTGTTTGGACCCTCTTGCCATCATAAAATCAAGAGCGTTGCATAGCTGTAAGAAGGTTCCCTAATCTAGATTTTAGGGCGCACCATATATGTGAGTGAACCTCCGTATGTTTTGAGGGGGTGGATATTTGATCTTACAGAGGAGCCCCCGGGGAACTGAGGCACCCTGTGAGTTTGATTTTATAGACACTCTTCACCTGAAAGGATTTCAATTACGAAAGCCAGCCGTAGGCTAGGGCTGAAGCTACTATCGCGAACATAGTGATGGAGCGTGTCTAAACGGGGAAGTTTTGAGGGTCATGTACCATGTCGCAATTTAGTGACGGTGGGGTATCCATTCCTCATCCGGCTCTTGGGGCCATGGACAAGGATTCAAGGAGATGAGACCTGAGCATGTAGAGACACAAAAATGGAGACCTTAGGTCTATTGTGGAGATCTTAGGTATATTGAATATTCCTGCCTTCTGGGCCCATGTGGATACACAAAGACGATGATGAGAACGCAGCTCTATTCAAGATACCTGCGTTGTGAGACCATTGAGACGCCATACAGACGGTGATGACGGTGATCAGAGCCCAGCTATATTCAATAGACAGACTCCAAAACTGTCGCTTGCGCTATTTCTCTTTCCCTCCCTGATAACTTCCTTTTCAGTAACTTCCATCCTCTTTCACATCGCCAGCGTTGGAGCTGGCTTTTGTTACATCTTTCTCAGGTTCATAATGCCAGACGCTCTGATTGCTGTCTATGGAATGTATTCACATACAGGCATGCAGTACAAGTGGAAGCTTTTGATATCCTTTCAAACTTGGGCGGGAAAGCAAAAGATATATAGCCTCGAATGGGGGCACTTGGTTTCAACTTGTAGGTAGCTAGTCTCTCAAACAGGAAAATAGCCCCGAGCAGCGTCATTTCTTTTTGTAGGAGAAGGGTAACCGGGTTGTCAAACAGGGAGGGGCTACGTCAATGTGTTCTTTTCCCTGGAGAGAGTTGTCGTGTTAGGTGTAATTTGCTATGTTCTTTATGCTTCCATTGCAAACACTGAAGTCAATCTGAAGAAACAACAGGATGTGTACGAACGGGATGTGAAAACCATGGTGATAAATGGCAGTGTATCTGCTGGGTTTGGTGTGTAGGTGAAAGACCGGCCGGAAACGGCAATGTCTGTGAATATGGATATACTGTGGTATTCTGTTTTCATGATGCGATGCTTGAAAGATTGACAGTTCCCGGTAAGTGCAATGCGAAGTTTTTGGAAAAGAAGGGTGTTTATGTGGATGGACAAGAACTTTGGTTGATATTGACACTTGGTTCTTGGTAGTTGGCAATTAACTTGTTATGTTTTGGTCATGGTTTGTGGGTTACTCTTGTTTTGGTTTTGAGGCCTGACCCTGGCTTTTGGTCGCTTTGGGGGGTGCACACACCTTCGCGAACTCGTAGCGATTGAGCCTGTGTGATGGGTAGGGTCATGTGCGGTGCTTCGCCAATTTTGGCCCATGTGAGGTTGCAGCAAAGGATTCTGGAAATTTAAAGCGCCATAATCGTGCAATACCATGCAGGGGTCTGCCGATGTCTTCTTTGGCTGGATGGCAAAAGCTTGTGTAGAGGCAATGTTATTGAATTGTTTCCTTTTGTATCCTTTTGTATGTTACGCATTGCAAAAGCTTTGAGGGGTTCAATATGTGAGGTTTGTCTGGCAAGAGTGAAAGCGTTGGGCCGGGTCAAGTGGCTTTGGCTCAAGTGCTAAAATTGTAAGAGCTTGCTTGGGTCCTTATGCAAGTGAGGGGAATCAGAAGGGCGTGGTTGTATCTCCACCTTGGTATATCCGTTTCGGTTGCATGCACGGATGGGCCTAGGGTCAGCACGGCTTTATTGAAGCGATCAGGCGCTCGAAGAGTGTGTATGGGTTGACACGTCTGTGGGTTCCAAGTTGGGCTTTGAAGAGAGCTAGAAGAGCAGTTTGCTTAATCCAGTGCTATCCTGCGGTATCAAGTGGTATGAAGCGGTATCAAGTGGTATAAACTGGTATCAACTAGATTCAAATACTGTAGTCTAAAATCGTGTTCTACTTCTTGATTTGCTAGGGAAGTTGGTTGAGCTTGTCGATCTTTGAACCACATCTTGCCATCCGAGCAAGCGCTTCTATTTGCGCACATGTGCCGTAGTCTTTGGGCCGAAATATTGTCCGTCTTAAACCCCTGCATTTGGGTCATGTTGTAAAAGTAAACCCGCATTTGCCTCAGTATAAGCATTCAGTTCGTGAAGCAATTATATACGTAATGTAAAGGTAGATTGTTCAAGAATATGTTGGTTCTCGCACGGTGAAGAAAGAATTGGGCGGTGTATCTGTTTTTGCGCCCTTTGTTTTTCTCTCCTGCGGGGTAAAGGATGAAGACGCTTTACTCCATTGTCTTGTTTTTGCGGCGCTCAAAGGTTCTAAACGGGTCGCATACTGTGCATTTTGGGAAGGACGTTCTTGTGGGAGAGAGACGTGGGTTTATTCTGAAGCAGGTTGCAACAATATGTTTTAGATACCATTCGCTTGCGCATCTTAAATTGCAATGCGGAGGAAAGCCTTGTCCGCTGAACGATTTCAGAGTTCGATGCAGGAAAAATACCATATTATAATGCGCGGGCTTCTTACTTTTGTGGGGAAACTTGGCCGCAATCTTTTTCAAATATAAACAGCGCAGCGCGATGCCGAAGTGATCAGGAAGCAGAACTTCAGAGAATGTTCAATTCGTCATCATATGGTTAAATAAAGTTAAATGGCTGATCGGTTTTAATCGTAATGACAGCGTGTGACACGGGAATTTGCTTTGCCCCCCGTGCTCAGGTTGTTATAGCTGAGCTGTACATTCCCAGATATCAAGCTTTGGTTCCCAAACCATGTTCCTGAATCCGCGGCCCACCCTGAAGCAGGACCCTGACCAAAACTTTATAGCGTCTTGCTGCATGTTTTTGTATTTCACCCTACCTCCTCTCGAAAGGTTGCCGCGGATGCTTTGAGGTGCGCTTAATCATGAAGAAATTTATTTTCAGAAAAAAGGAGCCAAGGTATGCAGGAGTCAGCCATAACTAGCTCTTCCAAGGCCATCACAGTAATTCCATGATGTCCCGCGCGTGGTGGCAAGTAATTCTTTCCGGCCGGCGTTGTTCCACTCTGTTTACCCTGTCGGTACTCGTACTTCAGAGATTGCACTCAGATGTTTGTTTGCGCAACCGCTTTGTTGTCACTGGAAACTGATAGGTTTTCACCGCGGGAAGTGACTATGGTCCAGGCGCGGCCCCGGGCGTAGCCCAGGAGAAGCACAGTGCAAAATGATTTGGAAATCATTGAAGAAAAAGCAAAAAAAGAACAGTCGATACCTGATATGTGGCTGCAGGGGTGCACTGATATCTTGACTTTGATGCTCAGGGCATGCTGATCTTAATGGAAATTCAGGCTAAGGTCAGGTGCTTCGAGATTTTGACTCAGGGTCAGGAGCGCCTTCACCGTCTGCCCATCGAAAACGACATTTGCTTCTGATCCTACCTTTGGTTTGTGAGAACCTTTGGTTTGCGAAAACAAAGAACACAGTTCTTCCGGGATGTTACAGATGCGTACAGATGATTTTTTTTGACCCGCACGTGACTCATGCGTCAGGTCCAACCAACTACTGGAGGTGATCCCGCATCTTGGCATACCTCACCATCGCTTGGCCGCAATGCCTTGTAGCTAGAGGGCTGACTGGGATGCTCCTTACAGTTTGTCATCTACCATTGATGTTCCTAGTATAGTCAGGCCCTAGGGCCCCAGAAGTTAGCATGATCCTTCCAGAGCATCCAACACCCACCCAAGCCATAGTATTTTGATTTTTTTTAGTGGACACTTCCACTTTTCAAGAATGATTAGTATGTGTACTGTTGCTGCTGCAATGGCTTGTAGTGATGCCAGCAGAAGTGCAGCTGCTATCCGTGATGGTGATGCTGAGGATGAAGATGACCAGGAGCATGATGATGATGATGATGATGATGATGATGGTTTCTAGCTCTGCTACTAGTTCAGGGCATTGCTGAATTCCATGTAAACGCTTTGCGACCTTGCTTTTTGCGGCAGGAAGGACTCTCGGTTCCTGGAGGCAGCATTTTGCCGCTATTTTCTGCTGCTCACTCATCCCAGCACCGTTTGCAACATGGTTCCTGCTACTCACGCTGCCCCCGGAATATGCAACTCTTCCAGCCGAAGGTAGGGGCAGCATAGAAAGCCAAAGCTGCAGCAATTATATTTAATGCGGTTTACTTCTATGAGCTGCTGAGTGATGCCCGCAGCTGTTGATTGGCAAAGGTATTTGTCCAGACGTGCTTCGTCCAAAACACGAAGGACGGGCATGTAGTTTCAGGACTCGTGAAAGGGACTTGATGGCATGCATTGACATTTAAAAACACCTACCCCACCAAGAGGGAACTGTCTACTCGACAGGTTGGTGCTCAAGTTTGAATATGAAGAAAGGGTATGCCAACCTCTCGCCTGAGTTTCTGTGAAGTTGCAGGACGACATATTGCCGATTTAGCTTTAGTGCTGAAAGCTTCACCGCACGTAAAACGTGTCCCGTGTGAAGGCCTCTCCATGTTGCCTAATTACCATGTTTGTCAAGTATGCCAACATTTTTTTTGTTCAATGCAGCAGCTGATTGCTGGCGCTTGGTGGGCCTGTGCTTGTCAGTTTGCTTAGCTTGTCCTAAACATATGTCAAGGGCTTGGAGCACAAAGGGGCTCCGAAATGTGCAGCAAAAGGGCGCTCTAATCGAAGCGGCGCATGAAGTCATCAGTGTGGGTGAATGCGCGAAAGAATTGCCCAGAGCGCAACCCAATCTTTTCGGATGCTTTTCTGCTTTTCCCTGCTTCTTTGTTTTCTTTGTCTTCTCTGCTTCTCTGCTTTTTGGCTTCTTTGCTTCTTTGCTTCTCTTCTTCTCTGCTTTACCCTGCCTTTTTGCTTCTCAAGCCTTAAAAAGCTTTAAGAAACACTGCATCAATAAACTTGTTGAATCAACCGTAAAATAAACCCCAAACCAACCCAGAAAAACAGGAGCAACCCCAGTTAGACCTTGACAAACAAACTTCAGATAAATCTGAAACTTAATCCCTTCCTCCTAATACTAAACGTCCCCCTAATACTAAAAACAGGCATCCATCTCCAATTTCCGAAAATTTCAGTTTGGCCAATTTGACTTTTAATTGATCCCCTTTAAACAACAATTCAAAAATCAACCTACCATTTGTGGGTTCTCCCCCCTAATACTAAAAACTAATTCATCCCGGGGTGTTTAGTATTAGGGGGACTAGTCCTACTCCCCAAATCCAAGCTGCCTGGCTGGTCTAGCTGCCTGCATGTTTTGCTGCAAGGAACTGTCTGGCTGCTTGAAAAGCCACCCCTCTGCCTTGCTGTCTGCAAGGTCTTGCTGAGCTGGCTGGAGTCTTGAATTTGGAAGATCCCATAAACACCTATGTTAAGGGTTTCCCTTAATTTTAGGGGGTTAAAAAACAAATTCAAGACTCCAGCCAGCTCAGACAGAAAGGCAGCCAGCCAGGGATGCCTTTCTGTCTGAGCTGGCTGGAATCTTGAATTTATATTTCCCATCAAAACAACAGCAATTATTGGTAATTATTTAAAGGTTACCCATGTAATAAGTTAATTACTTTACTATTATTCAAGATTCCAGCCTGCCTCTCCTGCTGCTCCCTTTTCTGTGCTGTCTGCTGGGAGCTGTCTGGCTGCCTAGCTGCTCAGCTGTCTGAGCAGCAGAGCCAGCACCACGAAAAAGGGACGCCTGCCTGTCTGAGGCGCGTCAGCCACGCCTGTCTGGCCACTGCCCATCTGTCTGTCCGCGTCTGCATCTGCTGGCTGTGTCTGCTGACGTCTGCCCCGAAGCTGTACCAGCTGTCCTGAGAGAAGTCTATATATGTGTATATATATAATTTTATATATATATATATATACTGTTGGGACAATAAGTAATATAATGAGGAGGTGGATGTAGGAGGAGATATATGTATATAATTCTGACTGTGTAAATATTTAATGATGGCAAGGTAATTAAGGAATTAATGGGGGATGCACATTCTTCGCTGCCTGTCTGACGGACATCATTGCTGCCTAGCTGCTTGGCGGTGCTCCATGCAGCACACCTTTTTCCCCACCAAGTGGAGTTCTTGCTGGATGTCCTGCAAGCTGGTGAGAGCTGCCTGCAGGACCTGGGTCTGCTGTTCCTTGGCTGCACAAGTGGCTCAGCCAAAAAAAAGAAAGAACGCTAAAACAGCTACCTGTTGTGCTAATCACTGCCTGATGATTGGAGATCTGACTTGTCTGGCTGTAAATCACTGGCTGAGGATTGCAAAGGTGCGGTGGCTCTTGGATGAATCTCCACCTCATGGATGAACCTGCCTGGAGCTAGCTTGGCAGCACAGAAGCAGCAGTTTGAGAAAGGACTTTAGAAAGGGAAATGGAAGGAGGCGAAGTAGTTTTTAGTATTAAGGTCTGGTGCTTAGTATTAGGGAGAACCTGCCTGGAGCTAGCCTGGCAGCACAGAAGCAGCAGTTTTAGTAAGGAGTTTAGAAAGGGAAATGGAAGGAGGTTAAGTAGTTTTTAGTATTAAGGTCTGTGCTTAGTATTAGGGAAACTGCCTGGAGCTAGCCTGGCAGCACGAAGCAGTAGTTTAGTACGGACTTTAGTTAAGAAGAGTGAATGGAAGGAGTGACTGTTTTTAGTATTAAGGTCTGGTGCTTAGTATTAGGGAGAACCTGCCTGGAGCTAGCCTGGCAGCACAGAAGCAGCAGTTTTAGTAAGGACTTTAGAAAGGGAAATGGAAGGAGGTGAAGTAGTTTTTAGTATTAAGGTCTGGGGCTTAGTATTAGGGAGAACCTGCCTGGAGCTAGCTTGGCAGCACAGAAGCAGCAGTTTTAGTAAGGACTTTAGAAAGGGAAATGGAAGGAGGTGAAGTAGTTTTTAATATTAAGGTCTGGTGCTTAGTATTAGGGAGAACCTGCCTGGAGCTAGCTTGGCAGCACAGAAGCAGCAGTTTTAGTAAGGACTTTAGAAAGGGAAATGCCAGCTGGTGAAGTAGTTTTTAGTATTAAGGCCTGGTGCTTAGTATTAGGGAGAACCTGCCTGGAGCAAGCTTGGCAGCACAGAAGCAGCAGTTTTAGTAAAGACTTTAGAAAGGGAAATGGAAGGAGGTGAAGTAGTTTTTAGTATTAAGGTCTGGTGCTTACTATTAGGGAGAACCTGCCTGGAGCTAGCTTGGCAGCACAGAAGCAGCAGTTTTAGTAAAGGCTTTAGAAAGGGAAATGGAAGGAGGTGAAGTAGTTTTTAGTATTAAGGTCTGGTGCTTACTATTAGGGAGAACCTGCCTGGAGCTAGCTTGGCAGCACAGAAGCAGCAGTTTTAGTAAAGGCTTTAGAAAGGGAAATGGAAGGAGGTGAAGTAGTTTTTAGTATTAAGGTCTGGTGCTTACTATTAGGGAGAACCTGCCTGGAGCTAGCTTGGCAGCACAGAAGCAGCAGTTTTAGTAAAGGCTTTAGAAAGGGAAATGGAAGGAGGTGAAGTAGTTTTTAGTATTAAGGTCTGGTGCTTACTATTAGGGAGAACCTGCCTGGAGCTAGCTTGGCAGCACCGAAGCAGCAGTTTTAGTAAGGACTTTAGAAAGGGAAATGCCAGCTGGTGAAGTAGTTTTTAGTATTAAGGTCTGGTGCTTACTATTAGGGAGAACCTGCCTGGAGCTAGCTTGGCAGCACAGAAGCAGCAGTTTTAGTAAGAACTTTAGAAAGGGAAATGCCAGCTGGTGAAGTAGTTTTTAGTATTAAGGTCTGGTGCTTACTATTAGGGAGAACCTGCCTGGAGCTAGCTTGGCAGCACAGAAGCAGCAGTTTTAGTAAGGACTTTAGAAGGGAAATGGAAGGAGGTGAAATAGTTTTTAGTATTAAGGTCTGGTGCTTACTATTAGGGAGAACCTGCCTGGAGCTAGCTTGGCAGCACAGAAGCAGCAGTTTTAGTAAGGACTTTAGAAAGGGAAATGCCAGCTGGTGAAGTAGTTTTTAGTATTAAGGTCTGGTGCTTAGTATTAGGGAGAACCTGCCTGGAGCTAGCCTGGCAGCACAGAAGCAGCAGTTTTAGTAAGGACTTTAGAAAGGGAAATGGAAGGAGGTGAAGTAGTTTTTAGTATTAAGGTCTGGTGCTTACTATTAGGGAGAACCTGCCTGGAGCTAGCCTGGCAGCACAGAAGCAGCTGTTTTAATTAGTAAGGACTTTAGAAAGGGAAATGGAAGGAGGTGAGGTAGTTTTTAATATTAAGGTCTGGTGCTTACTATTAGGGAGAACCTGCCTGGAGCTAGCCTGGCAGCACGGAAGCAGCAGTTTTAGAAAGGACTTTAGAAAGGGAAATGGAAGGAGGTGAAGTAGTTTTTAGTATTAAGGTCTGGTGCTTAGTATTAGGGAGAACCTGCCTGGAGCTAGCTTGGCAGCACAGAAGCAGCAGTTTTAGTAAGAACTTTAGAAAGGGAAATGCCAGCTGGTGAAGTAGTTTTTAGTATTAAGGTCTGGTGCTTAGTATTAGGGAGAACCTGCCTGGAGCTAGCCTGGCAGCACAGAAGCAGCAGTTTTAGTAAGGACTTTAGAAAGGGAAATGGAAGGAGGTGAAGTAGTTTTTAGTATTAAGGTCTGGTGCTTAGTATTAGGGAAAACCTGCCTGGAGCTAGCCTGGCAGCACAGAAGCAGAAGTTTTAGTAAAGTCTTTAGAAAGGGAAATGGAAGGAGGTGAAGTAATTAGTTTTTAGTATTAAGGTCTGGTGCTTAGTATTAGGGAGAACCTGCCTGGAGCTAGCCTGGCAGCACAGAAGCAGCAGTTTTAGTAAGGAGTTTAGAAAGGGAAATGGAAGGAGGTGAAGTAGTTTTTAGTATTAAGGTCTGGTGCTTAGTATTAGGGAGAACCTGCCTGGAGCTAGCCTGGCAGCACAGAAGCAGCAGTTTTAGTAAGGACTTTAGAAAGGGAAATGGAAGGGGGGGAAGTAGTTTTTAGTATTAAGGTCTGGTGCTTAGTATTAGGGAGAACCTGCCTGGAGCTAGCCTGGCAGCACAGAAGCAGCAGTTTTAGTAAGGACTTTAGAAAGGGAAATGCCAGCTGGTGAAGTAGTTTTTAGTATTAAGGTCTGGTGCTTACTATTAGGGAGAACCTGCCTGGAGCTAGCTTGGCAGCACAGAAGCAGCAGTTTGAGAAAGGACTTTAGAAAGGGAAATGCCAGCTGGTGAAGTAGTTTTTAGTATTAAGGTCTGGTGCTTACTATTAGGGAGAACCTGCCTGGAGCTAGCTTGGCAGCACAGAAGCAGCAGTTTTAGTAAGGACTTTAGAAAGGGAAATGCCAGCTGGTGAAGTAGTTTTTAGTATTAAGGTCTGGTGCTTACTATTAGGGAGAACCTGCCTGGAGCTAGCTTGGCAGCACAGAAGCAGCAGTTTTAGTAAGGACTTTAGAAAGGGAAATGCCAGCTGGTGAAGTAGTTTTTAGTATTAAGGTCTGGTGCTTACTATTAGGGAGAACCTGCCTGGAGCTAGCTTGGCAGCACAGAAGCAGCAGTTTTAGTAAGGACTTTAGAAAGGGAAATGGAAGGAGGTGAAGTAGTTTTTAGTATTAAGGTCTGGTGCTTACTATTAGGGAGAACCTGCCTGGAGCTAGCTTGGCAGCACAGAAGCAGCAGTTTTAGTAAGGACTTTAGAAAGGGAAATGGAAGGAGGTGAAGTAGTTTTTAGTATTAAGGTCTGGTGCTTAGTATTAGGGAGAACCTGCCTGGAGCTAGCCTGGCAGCACAGAAGCAGCAGTTTTAGTAAGGACTTTAGAAAGGGAAATGCCAGCTGGTGAAGTAGTTTTTAGTATTAAGGCCTGGTGCTTACTATTAGGGAGAACCTGCCTGGAGCTAGCTTGGCAGCACAGAAGCAGCAGTTTTAGTAAGGACTTTAGAAAGGGAAATGCCAGCTGGTGAAGTAGTTTTTAGTATTAAGGTCTGGTGCTTACTATTAGGGAGAACCTGCCTGGAGCTAGCTTGGCAGCACAGAAGCAGCAGTTTTAGTAAGGACTTTAGAAAGGGAAATGCCAGCTGGTGAATTAATTTTTAGTAATAAGGTTTGGTGCTTACCATTTTGTGCTTCACCATAGTCTCTTCTTCCCTTCCTTCTCCCTTGCTCAGCCAAGCTGCTGCCTGTACTGCCAAAGCCGCGACTGCCTGGACTGCCTCTGCTGGCTGCACGAACTCTGTCTGGTCTGCCATGGCTTCGCTGCTGGTCTGCCTGACGGTACGAGGGTCTGCCTGTCTGCCTTTTGATCCCTTGAGGCAACGGCGTTTGGATTTCTCTGACCCTGACCCGCTGGAATATGATTTTGGCTGTCTGCCTAATGAAACCCTTGCTATGAATACATACAGCGTATATAAACGTGTGTAATTACATGATTGCTAATTACATGAAACCCTCATGATTACTACATATACACATATAATTGATTGTATATCTATTTACTTATTTGTAGCCATCATGAAGCCCTCATGAACAATTACTACATATACACGAATGAATTGATTATACATATGCATCTAATTAATTAATTAGAATTACTTAGAAATCTTTATAAAATGAATAATCCCTTCCTCCATTCTAATGCATGAATAATTAATTAACATGACTTCGATTTGGTTCCCTAATCATAAATACCCCCCTAATACTAAAAACTACCTGCCGTGTTTTGTATTAGGGGGGGGGGGTTTAGTATTAGGAGGAAGGGATTATTGGATCTAGTCATTGGATGCGTTTTTATATGGTTTTTGGGGGATGAAAATGATGAAACATATCTCTTATGAAACAGTCTCCTGTCCATTTCTCTTGGAGCACTCCGCCAACTTCTGTCCGACCTCTAGGGCATAAATAAAAAGTACATTCCTTATCATTCCTTCACCATCTGCCTTCTATTCAGGATATGCAGACTATGTAGCAATTTAAAATATGTTACATCCCATTTTGAGGTTTCTCATTGCATCAAGGGCCGCATCCAGTCTCCAAATCGGCGAAATCGATTTTTTTTGCCCAAGCCTGCCACTCATTGTGCCACGCTGTCCGGGAGTCACTGAGGTGGTGAGCCAATTTTGTGAAGCTTTGTATTTCCAAGAAGCCAGCATGAAGAAATGATGTGCCACATTTATTGGTGCTTAGTTGGTGCACCTGGAGAATCGTGGAGGCTGAAAACCCATCTTTGGATCATTTGAGAAGTTCTAGTTGCACTGCCGAAGGATTTATGGCTTGTGAACGAAGCACCAATGGCACTTAAAGTCGACGTAGCAACTTTCGCAACTTTTTAAGTGCGCAGATCGCCATTGATCGGCCACCGGGCCGACGCAAACGATGGTTTGAGAAGAGGTCACTGCCTGAGGCTTCATAGGAAGCCCATGTTGGGTCTAGCGGTTCACCATCTCCCGCTTGCGCTGAATGGAAAGGGGAAGCATCACTGGGAATCAAATGGAATAAGTATGGGGCCGGATATCCTATGATGTTCTATGATGTCCTATAAATAAAGGTAGATTAAGTCACATCATACAGCCAACAGACCTTGCAAGCACCGTAAAGTGTGACGGGTGCCTGATATTTTTCAGGCTGAGCCTTCGCTTCTGGTTTTTTTTTGGGTTCAGATCGACGGACTCCGAAGAGAATTTGAGGGATTTTGGGGGATTTCATGTACCCTCTGGTAAACGTTTACACAACTATGGAAAATCACCATGTTCAATGGGAAAATCCACTATAAATGGTCATTTTCAATAGCTATTTTGACATAACCAGAGGGTAAAATCATGTAAATGACACGATTCTAATTGGAGATGAAAGATGATGAAAGATCCACATAAACATGATTTTAAACATGTGTAGGGACCGACATTCCTGAAACTTAACTGCAGTTTCCATCCGCCTGGGAGAGGATTTGAGCGAGACTCCCTTAGCCAGCGTCGAAAAAAACCCTCCGTTGGTTCATGATTTTAGGGAGCTTTGCTAGCCAATATATGGGGGGTTGCCATTGTTGCCATAATCCATTATGGCAATCCCCATTAACCAACAAGTATAATGGAATATATGGAATATATGGAATGATGGAGAGTCTTGAACATTACTGTAAAAACACACTCACCACAAACACGTTTTTTCAATGCATAGTACATACAGCTCAGGCCTTAAAATCCTAAAATGCCATGAGAAGTTCTTGTACTTTTTTTCCATCCTCGCCCTTCAGCCATTGACATCGTCATGAAACTCTTGTCTCCAAACGCTGCCACATCTGCCACTATCCAATATGATCCCTTCCCCTCATTTTTAAGTAGCCCGCAAACGAAATCATGGTTTAACATGGTTTAACTATTGGATCTGTTCGAATCTCTTCATTTTTACTGTTCCTTATTTGCGGCATTTCATTGCACAATGGGGATTCAACCCACAACCCACCCAAGGTAACCCCCCCCAACGGAACGGGTTTATTGAGGGCCTACTAGCCACCAACAGCACCAACAGCCACATTGATAAGGGCAGATCTTAACATTCTTGACCGGCTACTCAAGGTCACCGAAAAAAAAAGGCATCGGGGGTTGGTCATGTCCCACTGAGCCCACTGAATCTGATAGGGGGATGGGATAGGAAATGATGGGATAGGTTCACCATGGATCAACAGCACAGAAGGGCGCCCCAGGTCGTGGTTTTCACGGCCTCCGCGGCCATCTACGCTGACAAGGTGCTGGATTGGCTGGACCCAGGAGCATCCCCGTGATCTGTCGGATGCTTTCTCTCGTAGCTAGTCAGCTAGTGCTACTTTCAAGGTGTTTAAAATTGTGCTAGTTTCCATTAGTTTCCATTAGTTTCCATTCGGTCAGGACGGAGACTCATCTCCTACCGTCTTTATCGTGAGGCATGCGGATGGGATTCTAGAGCAGTCCACGTCTTGGGGCATCGCACGGCATGTCAGTAGGATCAGATCCTTAGGCACTTCAGCAATCTTCACCTGGTGTCCGAACTGACATGGACGTTGGATGCTGTTGGAACCTTTATGAACCTTTCATCTTCCTTGGGCAAAACCGTGTGCCGCGGATCGCTGTGAGGCATGCACAGAGCTTGCAGGTGGCCACTTCAAGGCGAGGGGCGATTAATTTTCCCACAGATGATCCCAACTCAACTGACGATTTTTCCAGAGGAAACGCCAACCATACTAAAGGTTCAGGAGTTAGCCGAAGTCACTAATTTATGGCAAAATATCAAAAGGCTAAGGTAAGTCCATTGTAGCCACCAAATTTGCTGACAACGGTTGACGATCATTGCAGCGCCAATGAATGTCAATGATGGACGCTGCAGAATTGGACGTATCTTCACGCTTCACATTCACATATTTGTCACATGTTTGTCACATATTTGTCACACGTTTTCACCAATTTTCAATCAATCAGTCAAGCAGCCAACATTTCTGAATCCAGGACCTACGACGTCTTGGACGATCGTTGGACGTGTGGATGCCCGTTGAGTGGTGTCGTGTGTCGACCAAACAAGAGTGGGCAAATACATAATATGTATACATATATAGGTTGATAGTGGTTAATATATGTGAATGTAACTAATCAGTTGTACAATTAATTTTATGATGTCATTTTTTTGCCATGTAGGTAAGTATAGGTAAGTCAATTGGATATTGTTGATGTAGTTCATATGTAGTTCATACAGTTGACATGAGTTGACATGCATGCTGATGTAGTAGAAGGATAGGCAACCTAGAGACCTACAGTTATATCATAATAATGTGGTAAACCATGGTAGACCCAATAATGGAGAACCACATATTTGGGATGGTTACCCACAAACGATGGTGATATGGCTTTCCTTCGGCGATGCCAGGATGTGGTTCTGGTGGACAACTCACCGTTGGCCCTGGGCCTGCGCCCGGAGAATGGGATGTTGGTGCCAGTCCTGAGCTTCGGCAATGTCGAATACCTGACTTGAACGAATGGACAAGATGAGACCTTCGATGATGTTGATGGGTGATCACCATGAATAATCACCATGAATCATCACCATGAATCATCACCATGAATCATCACCATGAATCATCACCATGAATCATCACCATATAATGATGTTAAAGTTCATGATCCAAACAGCCCATCATTTGGCCATTCTGAATGGGACTGGTGACCACTAATTTTTTTCTGCCAGATCAGCAGCTGGTACGGGGACGACGATCAGGTCGCAGGGGGATGGCAGCTGGCAGCTGGATCAACCACGACCGTAGTGCCAATGATTAGTGGTGATTAGTGATGATTCATAGTGGTGTTACCCTCTGGTAAACTAACATAGCTATTGAAAATGGCCATTTATAGTGAGTTTTCCCATTAAAAATGGTGATTTCCCATAGTTATGTTAGTTTACCAGAGGGTAAATGGTGATTCACGATGATCAATATTGATGAAAGATGGTTCATAGTGGTGATTATATAATGATTAATAATGGTGATTAATGGTGATTAAGGATGATTTTCATGAGTACTGTAGCCGTGGTCAATCACCACAGCATTCAATCAATGTATATATACCCTTTGGCAATCAAACATGGCTTGCTACCCATAGAAATTCTGGATGAATTGTCCTGACCTCACTGTGACGTCATTGGAATGATGACCAAAAATCGAATAAACTAAATACTTTCACGTTGGTGAATTATTGCAATTCAGCCAGAATCAATGTAGTAATCTAGGCAGATCTAGGTGTATTTAGCATTGGTCTATTGGTGCACATTTACATGCAAAAACCAGCGGCGTGGGGATTCACAGTGTCCAAGCCACATCCTCGCGGTTTCTGGTCAGCTCTGGGGCGTGGCCACTACCACCTCTGCTCAAACCAGGCTGCCAGGATCCATCAAGAACTTCTTGGATGTTTTATGGGGCACGGGTTTGTCACAGCAACTAACCAAGTCAAATAAGAATCGGAAACATGGTAAGAATGACAATAATCATCTATCATATCATATAATCATTGTATAATATAGCTATAATAACAATCCAAATTATAATCATCATATATCACCCATGCCCCCTGGTAAGTCAACATAGCATAGCTATGGACAGTCATCAGTTCAGATCGGTGCCCTGCTACCGGTGGATCATTGTAAATCATATCAATGGGCAATTTTTCCACAGCTACGAAAATGGAGAAAATAGGCTAGACCCCCAATTATAGCCATTTAATAGGGATCATGATCACTAACCATTGGGTTTAGGGGTGCACTATTTTCAGATTGTTCAGACAAACCCCAAAATCAATGCCTTTTTGCAACACTTAGTCAGCTATGGCACGTTTGCATTGGCTGGATGACCTTGGAAAGTTCCTGGAACCCGAGGCTGCAAGTGGATAGCTGAATTGCCCTTTGGTAATTCAACAAAGCTATGGAAGATGGCCATGTTTAGTGGGTAGATAATCTACGATCAGGCTCATGCATTTTCCATCTCTAAATTACCAGAAGGTGGGCAACTTTTATCCCCAACATATGTTCATTTTCCGGGGGAACTCTTGCTTTTGTTCACCACACACTTATCGGAGTTTTGGGGTGGCTCATTTTTGGACACAGCCATGCAAAATCACAGTTTGATGGTACATAAATATCCCGCCGGACCGTAAACCGTTCCCATAAAACGCACATTTTTTTTAAAAAATGGTGATTTTACCACAGTGCCGTGCTAATTTGATGATTGGAAATCCTGGAAAAACTTGGGGCGCGTTTTTTTCGTTTTTCAGCGTCATCGCTGCAACGCATGCGTAGTAAACAGCTGGCAGTCAGCATTCTTGTGAATGCATCTCCATGGCCAAGCTCTCAGAGATCTCAGAGATCTCAGCAGCGTAGCAACATGTATGTAACGTAGTAAACGATCCCAGAGATCTCAGCAGCGTAGCGACATGTAACGTAGTAAACGATCCCAGAGATCTCAGCAGCGTAGCAACATGTAACGTAGTAAACGATCCCAGAGATCTCAGCAGCGTAGCAACATGTAACGTAGTAAACGATACCAGAGATCTCAGCAGCGTAGCAACATGTATGTAACGTAGTAAACGATACCAGAGATCTCAGCAGCGTCGCAACATGTATGTAACGTAGTACACGATCCCAGAGATCTCAGCAGCGTAGCAACATGTATGTAACGTAGTAAACGATCCCAGAGATCTCAGCAGCGTAGCAACATGTAACGTAATAATAAATAATCCCAGAGATCTTAGCAGCATGGCAATATATCATGTACGAAGTACAAGGAACGTTAACATGCCCCCCCACCCCACCCCACCCCAAAATCGCGATATTCAAAAACGTGCGTTTTACGGGAACGGTTTTCGGTCCGCAGGCATAAATATGAATGTTCCAGGTTTATGTAAGTTGGGGTGTTCAGAGGAATCAGGATTTGGTGAGTCGGAGGGATGTGAAAAATTGATTGTTCTGTGTCATCAGACACACACAAAACAGCCGTACATATTCCTTCCATTTTTGATTGCTTAAACCACCATGAAATCTACTAGGTAATGGAGAATGATGCATAAAATGATAGACAATCGGATTTATCGGCAACCCCCGCTTGTTGGGTACCCATGGGTACCCATGGATACCCTTCTTTCTCCAGTGCTTATTCATCACCTGTCCATTTCAGATACGTTTGAGCACTGTTCAAAACCTTTGTTGATGTGGGGTCATACTATCCAATATGTTAGGGATGATTGCCATCCATGGGCTAAGTGACTTAAACCAAAAATCATCAAACCCATCACTCTCCAGTCAGCAGGAAATCCAGTCTAATCAATCACATTTTATCAGTCTAATCAATCACATTTTATCATATCATATCAATGATTAATGATCAACACGTTGGCGAAGTGTCAACCGGAAATTTCACCAGCCAGTTGGATCCAGATCTCCAGGCCTTCATCGATGAGTTGACCCACCAGAGCTTCGCCGTGGTCGCTGCCCCAGCGCGTTTGGCGTCCCCCGTGGCCGCCGTTTTTGCAGCGCCTCAGGGGTTGCTGGGGCACAGCGGTGCCAATGGGCCCTTGGTGTGGAGCTTTAAAAGGCAAGGGGAGTTGAAGGAGTCCTGGGCTGCAACCTTTGTTGGTTGATGATGATATGGGAAAATCCTATCCAATCTTATGATGATCATGATGGGAAATCCCATTGTTAACATGTTTTTCTAGTTTTGATGTGGGATATCTACTCGAAACATCCACCTATTTAAATCTATTTGATAGAGATCTTGAGACATCATTTTCTTTCTGCGTTTTGGATGTGAGATAAGACATCCGAGGTTTTAGTCGGGCATGCAGAAGTTTTGATGGGAAATCCATGTTTGAGTTGGAAATACCAAGATTCCACAATTTTGGATGGGAGGCCCTCCCATCACCTATGCGATCTATGAATGATGTGACTGTGAGGGACTTCCCCAGCGGTCATCCAGCGGCAATGTGGTAAACGATGGAGTAAACCATGGGGTACACCAATTGAGCCGTAGAAAACCACACCGAATGACCATTTGGGGTGATTATCAATGGACAACGTGCATTTCTTCTTGGCTTTGCCGCTTTGCCACATTGGATCTGCAAGATTTCTGGGTGAGGGCAGAGGGCCGGGAGTGTGACACACCTCAGGAGCGGAGTCAGGTCCGGAGAGTGAGCTGTGAAGCAGGAGATCCCGAGGATTTGTTGTGGGCCTCCTTCGAAGTCATGGTGCCGAGGCTGAACTTCAGCTTGCATCTTTTTCCTGCCGGTGTGCAAGACATCCACCCCACAAGACAATAGAAGATCGACATAGAACAATAGAAAATCATGGAAATGCAACAGGATCACCTTTTCGGGTGAGCCACCTGGTATCACCCCAGCATCCCTCAGTTCTATGTTATCATCGAAAGGTTGACCACTTGATGCTGGTCAAGGTTAATCCCTCTTGCTTGTCTCTTTGAATATAGATTCAACACTCTAAGATGTGGGTCAATGTCAGTTCGAGAGGCCTATACCTATAATTCTGGGGGTTGAAATCCCGTTATGCTATCTTTATTTTACCAACTTCGAAATGTCTAGTTGTCTTGCTTTTCCACCCTTCATCTTGTTTTTCTATCAAGGAATGCTCCCGCCGTTCCCAATATTGGTCTTCGGTTTCCGGAAAAAAAAACAGAAAAAAGTTAAACCACATGGCACTCCAAGTCCATTTATTCCATTTATTCCAGGACATCCCTGGACCCCCCCCGGTGCTCCGGTCGCGGATGGCAGGAGCAGCTGGCGGCCGAAGCCATGGACGCCTGGTGCGCTCGCTTAGAGGTGCCCTCTGAAGCGGCGCGGCGGAGCTTTGGAGATCTCTCCTTCGCTGCGGAAGAGGCAGTGGACCTGTACATTTTGGCCACAGGTGAAATGGGTATGGATCAATACCTATTAATACCATTTTTAGTGGGATGAACATCCATTTACCAGCTATTTTGATGTTCACCAGGGGTACAAGGTTTTGACTGCCAAATAAGGGCACTTAGTATCCACAATTGGCACTTAGTGGTTAAGAAACCTGGTGATTAAGTGATTAAGCCCCGCCTAACTAGGGCTGTTCCATGCAGAAGGTGCTGAAGTGGCTGAAGTGGCTGAAGTGGCTGAAGTGGCTGAAGTAACGCCACTTAGTGTAGTGGAATGATCCTCCAAATGGTGGTTTATAACTGGGGTATAATATGATTATACACTGGGGATCTTCCACTTAGATGAAGTATTAACTAAGTGATACATACTGGATAGATAGGATAGCCCACTTATAGAAAGCCCTTTATCGAACTGGGGATCTCCCGCTGGGGTATTTATTATAATGTTATATATCCACTTACAAATGGAACTGCGCTCCAAAGTTGGAAGTGAAAGTTGTAAATATTTATGACTGCGCTAAGTGACTATGGGTTTACGACACTTATGAGTTGTTTTAGTTTGTAATTGGGGTACCTTCACTATGATCAAAGGAATATCTTTATGAGTTGCTTTTAACACGTGTAATGTGTGGCCAATCCTACTGGGTGTTAAAACAAGGGCATGTTTGAAACTGTTCACCCCGGCTGCTGGGAAAAGACTTGGAAGGTGATCTCAATTCAATCAACTTCGGATTTGAAAACCTTGGCTCATTCATCAAATTCGATTTTAGCACACCAAAAGAAGATAGAGTTTAAAAGCAACTGGGAAACTATGAGGACAACATCATCTATATCCTCCCAGAAATACATGTCTACTGATGTCTACTGTATCATTTTTTTGGCTTACCATTACGAGCGCAACCAGCGAGGCAACGCACCAGGAGCTTGGCAAAGGCAAATCTGTGGCTTGGTGCCGCAGATGGTTGTTTTCTTTATTAATGAGGGAGCTGAAGCAATTGCAGACACACACAATCACACATACACACACACATGTAAATAATTAAGATATTTGATTAATGTTACGTACCCAAGATTGTCAGCCAAACATGAACACCACTGAACACCTTTATTGGCATCAGGTCTTCATTTTCCGCTCTGCGCAGCCCGTCGCAGCTCGCTTGGTGAGGTGCTCAACCTCTACCACTACTTCAACTCGCCCACTTGTGACGAGGAGCCCTGCCGTTCCCATGCGGATCCGGGTCTCCTCACGGTGCTGGGCCGCTCCACAAAGGCTGGGCTGCAGGCCGTGCGGCCGCTGACGCCTGGGAAGGCGCCGGGACGGCCTGCCAGCTACGGGGAGGAGTGGCTGGATCTGGAACTGCTGATGGATGACCTGGGACGAGGTTCAGCCGCTGGGCAGCGGGGTGAAATAAAATCAGGGCTTGACATTGATGATTGTGAAATTGTGAATGAAATTAGTTGATTGATCTGAACTCATTGAGTTTGAAGACGGCAATGGAATATCTACATATATCCCCATGTTCAATGGAGGAGCTGTTGCTGAATGTGTTTTGGGGGGAAGGGGGGTGGGGCGGCTCCAGCGTCTCGGAAGGTTCATGATGTTCATGGAACTAAGAACAAGGTCTAGCAGAGGTATAGAAGATGATTTTCCATGACTTTCCATGATTTTCCTATTGGATCATGTTTGGGTTTTATATGGTTTTATATGGGTTTTATGTCAAATTCACTTGTTTCAAACAGTGCCGACTTCACTGAATTCTGATGAATTCTGCTGATTTGATTTGATGATGGTCTTTTTGGGATCCTTTTTTGGGAGCCATTGGGGCCATCAAAATCGGCAGGACAGGCGCCCCACGTGCCCTTTCTGGTCCTGGTGGGCGAAACCATGGAGCGTCTCAGTGGTGGATGGCATCCCAGTTGTGTGCACCGCGTGAAGCGAAGTGAGGCCTCGTCGTGATTTTTGGGGCATGAAACAGAGGGGTGGGATATGGTGGGATGATGAGAATTGTTTTTGTTGATGGTTTCAAACATGTTTCTTTATGTTCAACCATTGGTAACCATGTCTTGCATGATGATCCCTCAAATGTCTGCTGTTTCATCTATTTTCAGGGGGTTGAAACCACCAAGCAGTGAATGATTAAGTGATATATATATATATATGTATTTGGATGTATGGGCTGGAACCTGCATAACCTGATAACCTTGAGAATGGGTTGTTTGCATTGATTGGCGGCTAAGTAGGTGATAAAGACGCATTGGCCCCTTTGGCAGAAGTTGCAACTTTGGTTTCATTTTTTTTGATACATGTTATGTATTGTATTGTATTGTTACGGAGGAATCATGTGGTAACATGTGCTCAATATATCTCGCTCATCGTTTTTGAAGCCTTGCCTTTTTCCAAGAGCATGTCATGGCCCGGGGTTTTTCTCGGGATCCTTGGCGCCCAGGAGCCCGGAGAAAGGCGCTTCAATATGGCCTTTGAGCTGCGACCCCGGTGCAACGTGTGGCATCCCTGGCGAAAAATGCTGGATGCGGTGGAGACGGCGCCTGAGACGGAGCCATAGCTGTGCCAAGGGGCCCAAGACCCGGGAGATCCCGGGAGCTACGGAGCTGCTGAGCTAAGTTGCTTCATTTGAAAGTCATTTATTGTTCGATAAATGTTCGATATTGTGATTTAGTTTTTGCTTTGTGACATTATGTGACTTGTTGCTTCTATTTAGGCAAGTAATTAATATATTTTCTTCTTGCAGGGTGAAGGTGATATAGGATGATGGTGCGGCAACTCATGGAGGAATCCAGTCATTGTAGCCATGTCTTGGTGCAACGCTCCCTTGAGCTCTTGAAAAGGCCCTCCCGCGGATCAAGTGTACAGTGACCCTGACATGGCGATGAAAAATTCAGCGCCCGAATGCATGTGACTGATCTGAAGCCTATTTAAGTTAGGTGCTGACTCATGAGATTTTGGCTGCTTGGGTTGCAAACGGCTGTTGCTGGGAATATCATGGAATATCTGGGAATGAGAAACGTCACCCAATCATGCCGAATCATTCTCCGTGGCTCAAGCCGCGTCCATTGGGATGGCATTGAAAACAAGGCGCGCTGATCGCAGGACCGCGCCATGAAGGTGCTCCGGCATGTCGGCGGCGCAGCATGTGAAGCATCGACGACCCCCAATCTGCAACGGAGTCAGATAGCAAATCAGAGGGACGCGCCCAAGATTCTGCTGGATTTGCTACCACGGAAACACTTCGGCCAGAGCGGAAAGACTTCAACAGTTGAAACTTGAACAACGAGAATCCATGGCAAAGTACTTGGTCTATGCCCAGAGCCTTGCAAGTTTTGAAGAGCAACCTCGCCAGCAGATCTGGCAGCAGCTTTACCAGCTGGGAGTACCGTGGTGCTGCCATGTTGCTGAGCACCTATCCTCCGCCATGTGTGCAGACATCACGTCCGCAGCCTCTTGGGCGTTGGGTCTGGGAGTCAGGCATAGAGAGGCCGCGGTGACATTCGTGGTGAAGCAGCTGCCGACGTACTACACCCAGGAATTTCACTCAGCCAGAGTATGCCGAGCAATTCCGCGCATCATTTCCACACAAATCCTTGGATGAGCAGACGAGAATGACTGGGGAAGGCTTGGTAGTTGAGCCAGCCCCCACACAAGGCTCTGAGGCCAACTGCTACCATTTCGCTCTGAAATGGTCTGGCAGCCCACCATTGGGTCGACCGCAGTTGTGCCCGTTGCAGCCTTCGGCCACTTTCAATGACCTGCATGGACCCGGTGACCTACGCGACCAACGTGCTGTTTTCAATGTTTTCAAAATGCCAGTGAGCAGTAGTGAGCCACATGCGGCAAGAGCCGTGTTTCAAGAAGCGAATCTTTTTCGGCTTACCCTCTGGTAATTTAACATAGCTATTGAACATGGCCATTTATAGTGGATTTTCCCATTAAAAATTGTGATGTTCCATTGCTATGTTAGTTTACCAGAGGGTAGCAGGGATTCGATTCCAAGTTTTTGTTGAGCCTTTTGTGGCTCCAGACATCTCCAGACAAAAGGAGTGGTTTGGACCAGCCATGTCACGAATCGCTCCTAAGGAGCTCCTGTTTTCAACCTGAAACAAAGATCCGATCGCCGATCACTTGAGTGACTATATAT
>CAMXCT020004095.1:0-46084 GCA_947184155.2 Cladocopium goreaui | reverse complement strand
GGGAAAGAGTTAGTCAAAGAAGGAGTTAGCAAAGAAACAGTTAGTCAGGGAAAGAGTTAGTCAAAGAAAGAGTTAGTCAAAGAAACAGTTAGTCAAAGAAAGAGTTAGTCAAAGAAACAGTTAGTCAGGGAAAGAGTTAGTCAAAGAAAGAGTAAGTCAGGGAAAGAGTTAGTCAAAGAAAGAGTTAGTCAAAGAAACAGTTAGTCAGGGAAAGAGTTAGTCAAAGAAAGAGTTAGCAAAGAAACAGTTAGTCAGGGAAAGAGTTAGTCAAAGAAAGGGTTAGTGAGGGAAAGAGTTAGTCACAGAAAGAGTTAGCAAAGAAAGAGTTCGTCAGGGAAAGAGTTAGTCAAAGAAACAGTTAGTCAGGGAAAGAGTTAGTCAAAGAAAGAGTTAGTGAGGGAAAGAGTTAGTCAAAGAAAGAGTTAGTCAGGATATGTGAGGTAGTCAAAGAAAGAGTTAGCAAAGAAACAAGGTAGTCAAAGAAAGAGTTGGTGAGGAAAAGAGTTAGTCACAGAAAGAGTTAGCAAAGAAATTGTTCCCTCACTGTAAATGGCATTGCAAGTGGTGCTGGTGGAGGAGTTGCCGATGGAGTTTTGGAAGAAGTCTCGCACGAAATGCGTTTTTGAGAGATAGCAGATGCACGAAACCCTATGTTTTTCCATACAAAGTCCGTCCCCGAACCTCGATGATCTACCTCTGCGGTGCGACGGGTGCGAGACGGTCTCGTGTGTGGTCGGATCATGCTCGGATCATGCTCGGATCGGTTCCGCATTGTAAATTGGGTTTCACCTGTTTTTCGTGCATGTGCGGTCGACAGAATGGTGATTTGCAACTGTAGGATCGTTCCCGCAATGTAAATGGGATTGCAAGTGGTGCTGGTGGATGAGTTGCCGATGGAATTCCATTGTGATTTGCAACTGTAGGATCGTTCCCGCAATGCAAATGGCATTGCAAGTGGTGCTGGTGGAGGAGTTGCCGATGGAGTTTTGAAGGAAGTCTCGCACGAAATGCGTTTTTGAGAGATAGCAGATGCACGAAACCCTATGGTTTTCCATACAAAGTCCGTCCCCGAACCTCGATGATCTACCTCTGCGGTGCGACGGGTGCGAGACGGTCTCGTGTGTGGTCGGATCATGGGCGGATCATGGGCGGATCATGTTCGGATCGGTTCCGCATTGTAAATGGGGTTTCACCTGTGTTTCGTGCATGTGCGGTCGACAGAATTCCATTGTGATTTGTAACTGTAGGACCTGTAGGATCGTTCCCGCAATGTAAATGGGATTGCAAGTGGTGCTGGTGGATGAGTTGCCGATGGAATTCCATTGTGATTTGCAACTCTAGGATCGTTCCCTCAATGTAAATGGGATTGCAAGTGGTGCTGGTGGAGGAGTTGCCGATGGAGTTTTGAAGGAAGTCTCGCACGAAATGCGTTTTTGAGAGATAGCAGATGCACGAAACCCTATGTTTTTCAATACAAAGTCCGTCCCCGAACCTCGATGATCTACCTCTGCGGTGCGACGGGTGCGAGACGGTCTCGTGTGTGGTCGGATCATGCTCGGATGGTCTCGGATCGGTCTCGGATCGGTTCCGAATTGTAAATGGGGTTTCAACTGTGTTTCGTCTATGTGCGGTCGACAGAATTCCATTGTGATTTGCAACTGTAGGATCGTTCCCGCATTGTAAATGGGATTGCAAGTGGCGCTGGTGGATGAGTTGCCGATGGAATTCCATTGTGATTTGCAACTCTAGGATCGTTCCCTCACTGTAAATGGGATTGCAAGTGGTGCTGGTGGAGGAGTTGCAGATGGAATTCCATTGTGATTTGCAACTCTAGGATCGTTCCCGCAATGTAAATGGGATTGCAAGTGTTGCTGGTGGATGAGTTGCCGATGGAATTCCATTGTGCTTTGCAACTGTAGGATCGTTCCCGCAGTGTCGGGTGGTTGCGTCAAGGTTGCTTCGTGCTGTGGCTGCATTGGTAATACTATTGTCTTTTGCAGCTCGATCTCGTAAATCGTATTGGAGTGGCTGCATGAAGGCTGCCACAGTGATTTGTCAGCAGATTTTCTCCATTTTGGCGCTAGTGATTTTCCTTCTAAAAATCCTTTTAAAAACTGCTTCAAAATCGTCTTTTTTTCGCTCTGGCGTCGAGATCCGGTTTTGGAGCTACAATTTCCGACGCCGTTGTGCGTAGTTCTGTTGTGTTTTGCAACTCAGTCTCTGCAGATCGCATTGTAATGGCTGTGTCAAGGTTGCTTCGTGCTGTGGCTGCATTGGTAATCCTATTGTCTTTTGCAGCTCGATCTCGTACATCGTATTGGAGTGGCTGCATGAAGGCTGCCACAGTGATTTGTCAGCAGATTTTCTCATTTTGGCGCTAGTGATTTTCCTTCTAAAAATCCTTTTAAAAAGTGCTTCAAAATTTCAAAATCGTCTTTTTTTCACTCTGGCGTCGAGATCCGGTTTTGGAGCTACAATTTCCAACGCCGTTGTGCGTAGTTCTGTTGCGTTTTGCAACTCAGTCTCTGCAGATCGCATTGTAATGGCTGTGTCAAGGTTGCTTCGTGCTGTGGCTGCATTGGTAATCCTATTGTCTTTTGCAGCTCGATCTCGTAAATCGTATTGGAGTGGCTGCATGAAGGCTGCCACAGTGATTTGTCAGCAGATTTTCTCCATTTTGGCGCTAGTGATTTTCCTTCTAAAAATCCTTTTAAAAAGTGCTTCAAAATTTCAAAATCGTCTTTTTTTCGCTTTGGCGTCGAGATCCGGTTTTGGAGCTACAATTTCCGACGCCGTTGTGCGTAGTTCTGTTGTGTTTTGCAACTCAGTCTCTGCAGATCGCATTGTAATGGCTGTGTCAAGGTTGCTTCGTGCTGTGGCTGCATTGGTAATCCTATTGTCTTTGGCAGCTCGATCTCGTAAATCGTATTGGAGTGGCTGTATGAAGGCTGCGACAGTGATTTGTCAGCAGATTTTCTCCATTTTGGCGCTAGTGTTTTTTTGTTGCACGTAGGTTTAGAGCAGTGTGAAGTGTGGGGCGTGAAGAGTGCAGTGTGAAGTGTGCAGTGTGAAGGAAGCAGTGGGAAGTGAGAAGTGCGAAGTGTGGAGTGTGAAGTTTAAGTTTGGAGTGCGAAGAGCGCAGTGTGAAGTGAAGTGTGAAGTGTGAGGTTTGGAGTGTGAAGGAAGCAGTGAGAAGTGTGAAGTGTGGACTGTGAAGTGTGAAGTGTGAGTGAAGTGTGGAGTGCGAAGTGCAAAGTGAGAAGTGTGAAGTGTGAGTTTTGGAGTGTGAAGTTTGGAGTGGGAAGGAAGCAGTGAGAAGTGAGAAGTGTGAAGTGTGGACTGTGAAGTGTGGAGTGTGAAGTGCGAAGTGAGAAGTGTGAAGTTTGGAGTGTGAAGGAAGCAGTGAGAAGTGAGAAGTGTGAAGTGATAAGTGTGAAGTGTGGACTGTGAAGTGTGGAGTGCGAAGAGCGCAGCGTGAAGTGTGAAGTGTGAAGTGTGAGGTTTGGAGTGTGAAGGAAGCAGTGAGAAGTGTGAAGTGTGGACTGTGAAGTGTGAAGTGTGAGTGAAGTGTGGAGTGTGAAGTGCGAAGTGAGAAGTGTGAAGTTTGGAGTGTGAAGTTTGGAGTCGGAAGGAAGCAGTGAGAAGTGAGAAGTGTGAAGTGTGGACTGTGAAGTGTGGAGTGTGAAGTGCGAAGTGAGAAGTGTGAAGTTTGGAGTGTGAAGGAAGCAGTGAGAAGTGAGAAGTGTGAAGTGAGCAGTGTGAAATGTGGAGTGTGAAGTGTGAAGTGTGAAGTGCGAAGTGAGAAGTGTGGACTGTGAAGTGTGAAGTGTGGACTGTGAAGTGTGAAGTGTGAAGTGTGGACTGTGAAGTGTGAAGTGTGCAGTGTGAAGTGTGAAGTGTGAGGTTTGGAGTGTGAAGGAAGCAGTGAGAAGTGAGAAGTGAGAAGTGAGAAGTGTGGAGTGCGAAGTGTGGAGTGTGAAGTTTGAAGTTTGGAGTGCGAAGAGTGCAGTGTGCAGTGTGAGGTGTGGAGTGTCGAGGGAAGGACACGGTCGGGACAGGTTGTCTTTGAACTATAGGTCATTTATGTTTGGGAAACTTCCGCCGCCGGCTTGCCCGGGTCTATGTTAGGCATAAGGTCATGATAGATAATGAAAGATAGGTCTCAAAAAGATGCCTTTCGCGACTTTCCTCCATGTTGATTTCTTCAAAACATTCTTGCCCCATCCTGCCTTTACCTCTGCTGCCAGTACTATTTTGGTGGGATTCCATGTTCAAAACCAGATGATTTCAAGACTGAAAGGTGGCGATGCACTTGACAACCAAGGAAATGAGCTCGAGAAATTCCCAGTGGCCCTGAGTGACAGATTCCAGTGGCCACAGCAAACCGTCACCAAGTGCAGTTGGGGCTTCCCAAAAGCTTTGTTCATTTGAAGATACATGCACATGACAGCCATTTCAGAGTGAGGCTGCGCCATTTTTGTGGAATCCAACTTTCAAACAGAGGCTTAGTGGAATTGCCAGATGGAGAGTTTTGACATGAGACCCAGCCAGGCTTCGCCTGGAATTGCCAGACAGAAAAGAACGCCATTTTCCAAAGACACAGTGGGTGTGGCACTGTTGGGTATTTTTGTGTTGCAACACTTTTTCAAGCGGCTTGTGCACGACTGTGCAGAGCAACCACATTAAGATCGCATTCAGATCTTGCTGGAATATGTCCTGCTGTCCCCTGAGCACTGTATCTATTGGGCAAAACAATTTCTTTGGTATAGATTCCTGATGCCTAATGTGATGACTATTGGTTCGGTGGCACCTCTGTTGACCCTGCCTGCAACAAACACATTTGTTTCATCCTTGTTGTCTTTCAATCCTGTTGTCAGCTTTTGTCACAATGCATCGCGATGCCACGCTTCAAACCTGGAGACTTTGAGGAGTGCACTTGGAGTGAGCCTCGCATCGCTGACTTGGTGGCGAAGCGCGGCCCATCGCTGCTGGTGGGCTCTTACCACAACTTTGGAAGGACATGCCTTGCAGGGTGAAGAAGTGACATTAGATCGGTTGGGTGGATGGTTTATCTTTCGTCAGCCTTGCCGTTGTTGGCGCAATTCCAGGATGCTGAACCGGACGGAATTGAAGGACGTGCAACTCGGCTTTCCGCTTGTGTTTGGTCAAAAAAATTTGAATATCCTGAATTCTTGCGCCACCTTTCCAAAACTGGACGAAACCACATCTGCGATCACGTCTGATGACCTGAGCATCGCTGAGGTTTCAGAGATGTATGCTAAGCGGAGCAGCGGCCATTGCCAAAGTTGTGGTGAAAGCAGAAGCCCGCGAAGACAACTGGACAGTCCAAGAGGTAGGGCAGGAGCCTCAGGTGGCTTCAGCATGCTTCAGCTTCGTCTTTCTTTGGCATGGCGATGGGTAGTACTGGATAGTAACGGATAGCATTTCACCGACCTGATGGTCTCTCAATGTCTCTCACCTTCAAACCTCCTGTAAGCCTTAGCTGTTCTTTCTCATCCTTTGAGCTTGTCCCGCACAGGAAGGCCACCACACCTGACTCTGCAGCGTTCATTGGACTTTGCCTGGGAGAAGCTGGGAAGTTGTCGCGGGTTCTGAACCAAGTCATGTGTCCCTCGATGCATCCGAGCCTTGCCCCGGGTGCACCGGGGCAGATGTCGGTGACCGAGCTCTTGGAGACGCGACAAGCTTTGGGTTTGATGGGCACCAGCCGCCAGTTCGCAGTGATTGGACCTTGGGAAGGCGAAGCTCCAAAGACTAGTGCCGCAGCATCCTTGTCTTTAAGGCTCGTCGTGGGCGGCCAGTTGACTTTCCTTTATGCCTTACATATGCCTTACTATTTGTGAAATCCAGGATATCTGAAAGATTCTGAAAGGATGTAGGAGTACCGCCGGCATGCAGTCTGCAGACGTGCAAAGGAGGGCAGGTGGTACAACCTTGTAGAACGACGTTACATCATGATGATGATGATGATGATGATGATGGTGGTGTGCCTATGCTAGTCTATGTGGCTGTTTGCATGGAGTTGCAACACACACACACACAAAGGCGCGGTGCCATATATTATTAGACTATTATTTTCAAACATGTTCTACTAATGATTAGGCACTAACATATATACATTATATGCATCACGCACGTGCCGATAGATCAATAGATTTTGTAAAATAATTACTCTAGATACTGTAGTACTGTGGATAATTATGCATATATGCATATGAAGGACAGTAGGCCAAGAGTATTTTGTCACTCGGAATGGAGCGCTGCAGTCCCGGGCGAAAGGTATTGGGACCGGTTCTTCAAGAAGTGCTGAAGACTTGATGCATCTACGTGCAATGCTGCTAATGAGTATGTCACGTGGGGCGGTTGTTGTCGCTGTGCGGTCAGGCTCCTTCAAGCAGCCTTCAAAGCTTTGCAGTTGCCTCACGTCGCGGTGCAAGATTTCGCCAGGAGTAGTGAAGAGGCCTGGTGCGACATTTGCGACGCACCGCAAGGGGTACTGTGAGTCTACATTGAAGCAGCTTGGACGCCCGCCGCATCCACAGTCTTCACACGACACTTAAAAAACGAAAGGCCCGCACCATGTCGAAGGAACGGTCTACAAAATGGTGCCATGTTATGTACAAGGCTTCAACATATTCCAAAGCTTTGAAGGGTTAATGGCTTTCATATGCTTTCATATCTTTCATGACTATTTCATGACAATTTCTTATGGCTTCTCGGATGTTTATTGCAGGCTTCACGGCTTTTGGCTTTGGCTTCCACGGGTGGTGCTGTGCTCCTTGGACCACTCACCTCGCAGCTGGCCTCTGAAGCTTGGGCAGACGTGAGTTATGTGGATTGCGTGGTGCAGCGGAATGGGAAGTTGACGGGTCACTGCTGCAAATCCGAACGGCTTAAGGACCCGCGATGACCCGGGAGTCTGTAGTTTCATTGGTCGTTGGTGATGTGTCCTTGACAATTGTCTGACTTTTCTTGGCTTGTTGTCTTTCTTTCTTTCAAACTCGAGGGGTTCGCCGAACTTAATTCATCGTACTTGATGTCCTGGGCTGCCTTAGCATGCCTTAGCCACGTTCCAAATTTCCAGTATTCTGTGTGTTCAGCGTTGAACGATCTCAAGCATAGCTTTGTCTCCGACGCCAACTCTGTCTGTACGCTACTTGTAGGAGCGACTGCAGCCTCTGGGCTCCAAGCGAACAGCTGCGATTCTGGGCGAACGTGGCGACCCAGCTGCCTGTGTGGCAGGGCTCCATGCTGTGGGCTTCCAGCGGATCGTCACGGCCACGCCCTGTGAGGAGCCAGATGTGGAAGTGGTCCAAGACCTGTCCAAGGCAAGGACGTTTTTTCGTTGCCTTTCAGGAGCTGTATTCCCAGTAGAATGGTAAAGAGTCCAAATTAGATCAAATAAGTGTGATTTTAAACTTCGCATGTAAGACATTGTAAAACATTGTAAGACACTGTAAGACCGTCAGGTGAAAGATTTGGACGCTTTGATCTACATGGGGCGCCTTGGCGGCAACAGATGGGCCTGATGCCTCCTGCGATGCTGTGATACGTTGCTGAGACTCAGGATGGAGATGCCACTGGAGAAGTTGCAGCAGAGCCTCACTGAAATATGTCAGTCACTTGCCAGGTTTGAAGAAATTGAAAGATGAAAACAGTTGAACATACGTATGTAGGATTATGTGGGAGGGGCGCTGCACTTGGCACTTAGCAAGTTGCTGGATAGACTGAAGCTCCTGCGCACGGCTTGTCAACATCCACTCTCAGGATCTCTCAGGAAACTCTGCTGACCAAAACTCTCATGCCATTTTTAAGGTCAAACAAACCCATGGTGATTGATATGTCCTTGCAGATGGACGAGGCCTCAGCGAAAAGCAGTAACAGTTGCACCAGGATGCTGGAGAATGCTGTAGTTGTCCCTATGTTCCGATTTTCCACCTTGGATCCTTCAGTTTGAGGCGCCAACTTGGCTATCAGAGTTGGCAAAGAAGTCAGACTGTCAGATGGTCAGCTCAGAGGTCTTTCTTTTGGAGGAGGCGCTCTGCACCAATTTCGATATGTTTTGATACATACTGCCACATGATTTTTGCATATGCTGGCGATCTGATTCCATTGGAATTGGCCACTGCCTCTGAGCAGATGCTGGCTTGGTTCCGGGCCTGGCACATTGAGGTCGGGAGGGGTCTGATGCTTTTGTGTTTCTGTAATTCTTTGTCATTCTTTGCGGTTTGTTCAAGACTTTTTTCAAGACTTTGTCCATGTTGAGATTGCTGATCCATCATCCTACTTTGTCGATTTATTCCATCGTCGGCGTCCAAAAATCTGACTGACATTTGGGCAATTCTGTGAGCGGTTGGTACTAGAGCCTGTGTTCGTGTCCGAATGCCGGGAGATGGCAACAAGACTTCTGCGAGGCAAAGGCAGATGTTCTGAAAGAGGTCTGTGGCTGAATCCAGTGGACATATATGGTTCTTTTTCGGCGCAGAGAGAGGCGTACATCAGATGTCAACATCCCCAAGAGGTCATTTTCAAATTTCATACCCCGCAGACTACCACAGTGTGTTTCAGGATGTTTGAGGCAATTCTGAGAGTTTATTTCGTACATCTGTTGATTCCTTGATCAGCTTGATGGGGGTTCCCTCTGATGAAGTGGACCGTGGAAGATGATTGAAGAAGCGCTAGTGTGATCCAAATAATTGAGTTTGCTGAAGAAACATGTCTAAGACATCTTGGACAAAGTCTAGGACTTCCGAAAGTCTGTCAATTTCTGTCAATTTCTGTCAATATATATATATATATATCAAGATGCATCAAGATGCCGTGATTTGCTGAGACTTCTGTGAGCCACGGCTGATGTCGCCGAGGTCGTCGCCAAAGAGCTGGTGAACTTCAGAGAGGCACCAGTGCGGAGGAACTTCAGAGAGGAAACAATTTGGAAGTGACATGAAGTGACCAAAGAGGGAAACCATGGGAAAACAATGTGAATTATATAATTTATATTAATTTATCTGACTTGCATATGAAACCACATTGAAAGATATTGGAAGATCGACCAATACTGTATTGAGTCTATTGAGTATCTTTCAATCGAAGGGAAAAGCGGAGAAAGTAATTCAAGGACCTAGGGTCATCAGGCAAGGTAAAACGGTAAGTCGCATGGATTCGGACACCTAAATGAATTTGAGGGAGGTTGTCTCACATTCAAGTTGAATCAAGTTCATTGAAGTTCATTCTCATTCCGTTTTTTCTGCCTACGAGCTCGTGAGCAAAAAGTCGTGAAATTCCATTCGGGTGCATCAGTTCCAGAAGTCTCAGTCTCCAGGCTTCACAGCAAGCGCGGCAAGCTTGGACTTAAGGCGAGCTCGGTCAGATGTCCTTGGGAGACTTTCATGGCCCATGGTCCATCATGGTCCATCATGGTCCATCATGGTCCATCATGGTCCCTTGAAGGCCTTCGGTCTGTGCAGTCGCCAACAGGTGTCCAAACCATTCACGGCTTTTGAAAGCAACGTGTTCCTTGTTGTCAGTGAGTGTTGAAGTCTTTCTCATCACCTTTCAAGTCATACTATGGGGACTACGCTTCACCTCACAGTGTGCAGCAACAAGCCAGTGACAAGATTTGGAGGACACATCTGAACAAAGTCTCAGCATGTAGAAACTCTCGTTTATCGAACACCGCATATGCTTCTGCAGGTGTGCTGGGCGCAATGGCTGCTGCCCAGTGTCAGGCTGTATTTGGCCAGCCTGCGCGTTTAGATTTTTTCACAGATAGCCACGGGCGAAGACCATGAGTCTCCCTCTGCGTCCTCAAAAAGTCCAGCGCACCGTCAGCCTGCTGGAAGTTATCAGTTGCAGCTTGAACCGCTGGCAGATGCTGGCAGCCTGAGATCCGCTGGCTCGATCTTGCTGCCACTTAGGTTCCTGGAGAGAGGAGCTCACACCATCCCAAGCCAAATTGGTGGATGAGATGCGGGGGACCTGAGATTTCCACGCCCTATCACATCCTATCACATCCTATCACTCCAGTGCCGTTTCAAATGCCATCAATTTGAGCAACAAAGTCATGTGTCAATTTGGCATCAAATGCATCTTGCCTGTGGCACTTTGCCGTGCGCTGAAGGCTTTGGAAGCAACTCGGATTGGAGATGGGCGAAGGCCATCGTTACGAAGAGTTCCCCACTAGAAGTTGCAAATTGTAGATGAAAGATGATGAAAGATGATGAAAGTTGATGAGAGTGTGGTGAGGCGAAATGAGCAAAGTGGTTGTTGGATATTGTAGGGATGTAGTGACAATGTAGTGGATGTAGTGGGGAAACTCAATACGGTACCTTTCATGATCCCAGGGTCCAACTTGCCAGGTTTGCGGATCGACTGATCGTGGCAGCAAGTGTTGGAAAAAGATGTTGCCCAAGCGGTGACGCAAGCGGCGCGAGATGGAACTTCAGAGGTTTGGGTCGGCCATGTGGTCATGGGCATCCGATGGTGGGTTTTCATGCTAGATTCTGCTAGATACACTAGTGTCACTAATGTCTCGTAGTATCTTGTAGTCGTAGGGAATGGGATGGAATGGGTAATTACCTAGGAAGGACTATGCGCTTCATCATGCCATATCATGCCGTTCCGCAGCTGCTAGAAAACCAGCTTGATGCAAGTGGCTAAGAAGTCAAGATTCCGCAGAGAGGCGGACATGTCACTGAGACATGCAACACTTTTCAATAGTTGCAAGCACGGAAATTGATGGAAATTGTGTTTCCATGCTTGGTCTACTTTGGAATTGTTTGCATGACAGAGGCAGGTAGATCATGTATAGACAGGGCTTGAGGCTTTGAACTTGTTACCATTCAATGCACCAACTGGAACAATGGGACAGCAGGAGTGACAGGCGTTTCAGCTGGTTTTAGCATATAGGCCGCGTGATTTTTAGCGCTGCAGTGACCGGCAACCTTTTGGCAATGGATCTTCATGGCGTGCCATGGAGGGCGTCAAAGACTCCCGAAGTCTTCAAAGTCCTGGCGCCCGATCAGAAGCCCTCGCCGTTGTGGGGGAACTACATCTCCAGCAGGAGTGGCTTGGCAGGGCCAAAGCGGCGAAGGTTACATGTTGCACATTGTTGCACATTGTTGCACATTGTTGCACATTGTTGCACATTGTTGCACATTGTTGCACATGGTGCATCATGGTGCATATCCATGCAACCCAAAAACTTCGAGGGCGCTTTAGAATTTTTGGCGAAGTGCGAGGATCAGTTGACATCAGAGATGACTGATGCCTGCCGACCAAATGGGTAACCACTGGCCAAGTGCAAGACACTGTACCTTGTAGATCTTGTAGATTATTGCTCTGGTGAGGTTAGCCAAGAGTTCGTCGGAGCTCGATGCTGTGCGAACAGCCTGGGCTTCCTTCGGGCAAAGCTTGCAGCGTCAGCTGCAAGGCTTTTTGTCCCTGGATGCCAGCCAGGTCGGGTCAGGACACCCACGACAATTCATGACAATGCCACGACAATGCCATTATACACCACGGGTCGGCCATCAGACAAGACAGCCACCACTTGCCAAACACGTTCATAGTTGATACTTGGTAGAAACCAGTTGAAGCAGATTTTTGTTGCGGGATGCCAGAGTGTTACTTTGTCCTTCCGGTGAATTTTCTTGCCCGGTCCTGCACCAAGCGGCCTTTTGTCAGCAGAAGACTTTGGTTCAGCAGGCAGCATTTTATTTGCGTCACTATGCGTCACTTCTCAATCAGCTTCCATGACGAAAACATATATACTGCAACTGAAGGTGGAGCCAAGTCCAATTCAGATTTCTTCCGCGAAAAAGGTTGTCATACGTCGTACCCCACCTCATAATTACTCCCAATATCTCCCAATTGCAATCGCATTCACTGATAGCATGTTATTCTTTGAGTTCCAAATTTCAATGTCTTGCGGAACGTCAAGGATGAAATTCAGAAATAAATTGGACCTATAGTTGCATAATTGTTGCATATAGCTGCATATAGTTGCTATGCCATATGATGCCCCATGCGTGCAATCCTCTGGGAGGAGTTTTGAAAGCCCGACAGCTGGTACAAGGGCTGGCCGAGCTGCAACGGGACGAGGAGAGCAGCGATTTTCTCAGATCCTTGGAGGAGTCCCAGCGTCGTTGCTAGGCATTTAACTTAAACTAAACACGTCCCATCACTGAAGATCCTTGGCGGATCCGCTAGGATCTCTAGGGCTGCCAGATGGCTGCCAGATACAAACAAATCACATCAAAATCATCAAATTACACAGAGACAATCATGGAAACCCAGAGTAAGTGATGTACAGTGCCCAGACCGTGCGATGAGACGCTCAGGTTGTGAGAGTGTGAACCGGGAGATGGTGAGACAGGTCCAAAAGCACGAGGAGTTGGTGCGTGCATTGGCAGCCCTCAAGGATACGAATCGACGGTTGGTTGAGCAGATCCGAAGCTAGGACTCAATGTGGCCTCCTTGGGTTTGAAAGACGGGTGACCGAGTTAGCTGAGTTAGCCACCCTAGAGAAGAGTCGATATCAAATGTTTTTGGCGGCTGGCAGGTCTGGCCTCATTCACAAAACAAAAGTGACACAACAACTTGTGAAGTGTATGCGCAACCAGAGAAGTACAATGAAGTCACGAAGTGTATGCGCAACCACAGAGATGCGTAACCGAGGCATCCAAAGTGATGAAATCGAGACGATCTCCCAGCAGAAAGCCACCGATGAGCAACGGCTGCTACTGGCGAATTCGCGGCATGACCAGGATTTCAGTAGCAGTCGCCTGGAGGCCTCGAGGCAGATGGCTGCAGCCAGAGATATTGCTTTAAGGCAAGGGTGGCTGTGGCAAGGGCCATTCAAAGACCATCCCTGCAGACCATAATCCTCACCTGGAAACATTAGCAAACAAGACAAACAGGTGTTTAAACATGTTTAAACAAGGTTTGCAAATGTTTGCAACACTTTCCCTCTTAGTTTGTTCACCTTGCACATCCCTGCACCTTGCGTTGAGTGGCTTGAGCAACTTCAGTTTAAACATGTTTAAACCGCCAGGCGCAAGGAAAGGACCCGAGAGCAGATGCAAGAAGCCCTGAGGCTGGACTGAGTATTCCCAGGAAAATAGTGGAAACCATCGAACTAGTGTTGCCAGACAGCTGTACCGTGATCAGTATGGATCAGTGCAAATACACCAGTTGGATGGGATGAATTTGCGAACTTGTTAAGAAAACGGGCCGTCATATCCCAAGTCACTTTGCAACTTTCTTCGGTCTTAACTACTCTTAACTGTGTCAGTTCTGCTGTTGGGCCTCAGGCAGTGGAGCGCACATGCTCAGATGCAGTTTCAGGTCTTCCTGGGAAGAATCATCGTTCTTTTTTGCAGTGTCTGCGCGGTCAGAAGCATGCTGCAAAAGGCAATGGCAGGTTTACACAGTTCACTCACAGGCACAGTGACATCCCTCTGCTTTGTTCTTTTTCAAGATTATTTTAAGATTGATATGCTCTGGAGCAGCTCTTTTCCTCGTTCATTTTGTGATCGAGAAAGGAGGGCCTCACTCTACCCGGTGCACCACTCTGCTCCTTGAAACCACTTGGACTTGTCATGACTTGTCCACATGTGGTTTTCGCCTGTGAGGCGGTCGCAGCAATTAGTGATGAGCAGAGCCAGCTCAGGCCGAGAAAGAACCTTCGCCCACTTCACCATGTCCGACTTTAACAGTGCATGTGATGCATGTGGTTCTCCGTATCCGCTTCTTTTTTTCTCCTCCAGGCGTGAACTAACAGCTTTCCAGGCTGATGTCAAGGCAGGCCGTGCTATCTTATCCTTTCTGTGCCGATGTTCTGACACTTGGAGACAATTCGCATGCAGGGGTTCTGGCTTGCCTATGCTTGCCTTAATATCCATCCTAAGCCGTGAGAACGCTAGCCCAGCTCAAACTTTGTGGCACCCATTCGGGACTCGGAGGAACATAGGACCTATATGGACCCGTGGAAAGGAATGGAAAGGACTTGTGCGTTGAACTGGTTGAACCTTGGCGACAGGTCTTGGTGGGGAGCGGACTGGACCGGTTGCTGTCCCACGGCCACTTTCAGAAGGCCTGCATGAAGAACTTGAGCACTAATTAGTCAATATTAGTCACTAATTATTCAATTATGAACCGTAGAAATTTACAGTCCATTCCTCACCGTTGTGGCGAAGCCGGCATAGAAAGAGAGAGAGAGAGAGACAGATTTATTTATCAAAGGAAGTTGAGAAGCAATCTTCCGAGTTACAAATGACTGGAAATCAAAAACAATACATCACATGACAATGCATCACACAACAATACATCAATACATCACATAACAATACCGTATAGACAATACATCAATAATACATCACATAACAATACATCACACAATTATAATAAAACATCACATAACGATACATCACACAACAATACATCACATAACAATAGATCACATAGCAAAACATCAAATGACAATACATTACATAACAATACACCACATAACAAAACATCACACAATAATACATCACATAACGATACATCACACAACAATACATCACATAACAATACATCACACAACAATACATCACATAACAATACATAACATAACAATACATCAGACAACAATACATCACACAACAGTACATCACACAACAATACATCACATAAAAATACATCACACAGCAATACAACACACAACAATACATCACACAACAGTACATCACACAACAATACATCACATAACAATACATCACACAACAATACATGACACAACAGTACATCACACAACAATACATCGCACAACAATACATCACACAACAATACATCACATAACAATACATAACATAACAATACATCAGACAACAATACATCACACAACAGTACATCACACAACAATACATCACATAAAAATACATCACACAGCAATACAACACACAACAATACATCACACAACAGTACATCACACAACAATACATCACATAACAATACATCACACTGCAATACGTCACACAACAATACATCACACAACAATACATCACACAACAATACATCACACAACAATACATCACGCAGCAATACGTTACATAACAATACATCACACAGCAATACGTCACACAACAATACATCACACAACAATACATCACGCCACAATACATCACATAACAATACATCACACAGCAATACGTCACATAACAATACATCACACAACAATACATCACACAACAATACATCACACAACAATACATCACATAACAATACATCACACAGCAATACGTCACATAACAATACATCACACAACAATACATCACACAACAATACATCACACAACAATACATCACATAACAATACATCACACAGCAATACATCACATAACAATACATCACACAACAATACGTCACATAACAATACATCACACAACAATACATCACACAACAATACATCACACAACAATACATCACATAACAATACATCACACAGCAATACGTCACATAACAATACATCACACAACAATACATCACACAACAATACATCACACAACAATACATCACATAACAATACATCACACAGCAATACATCACATAACAATACATCACACAGCAATACGTCACATAACAATACATGACATAAACGAAAGGTGGTGACTGAGGGAAGTGACGAAAGAGGGGCTTGCAGATCGCAGTGGAATGGCTGCACGATTGTTGTCGCGTTTTGTTGCCATGTGTGTCGAGACATGCGGGTTAAACACGTGATGCTGCAAAACGCATTCTAATGGCTGCATGACTGTTGCATGGGGTTTGTTTTGGGGAGGAACCGGAGCACAAAACGTTGTGTTTTTCCGTGTGATGAAGAGGCTGCAGGCGGCGATGAAGAGTACCATGTGTGTGCGGCGGTTGCGGTTTGGATCGTTTCGAGCGTAATCATGGCGTAATCGGTTCCTCCTTGGTGTTCTGCAACGCGGGGATGCAAATCGCATTGAAATGGCTGCATGGATGTGTACGTGGTGCTGCAAAACGCATTGTAATGGCTGCATGACTGTTGCATGGGACTTGTGTTGGAGAGGAAGCTGGAGCAAACCTTGCATTTTTCTGTGTAAAGTGGCTGCAGCCGGCGATGACAGGTACCTTGTGTGTGGGGCGGTTGCGGTTTGGATTGTTTGGAGCGTAATCGGTTCCTGCTCTGTGTTCTGCAACGAGTGGTTGGTCGTGTGTGCGTATTTCTTTGCACTTCTTGAATCTCTGGTTGCAGATCGCAGTGTGACGGCTGCATGATTGTTGTCATGCTCTGTTTCCATGTGCGTAGATACATGCGGGTTAGCCACGTGATGTTGCCAGACGCATTGTAGTGGCTGCGTCTTTTGCAGCTGCGCGTCGTCAATCGTATTGGAGTGGCTGCAGCAAGGCTGCGATAGTAATTTGTCAGCAGATTTTCTCAATTTAGCGCGGGTGATTTTCCTGGTAAAATTTCTTTTAAAAAGTGCTTCAAAATCGTGTTTTTTTTCTTTGGCGCTGAGATCCGGTTTTGGAGCTGCAATTTCTGCTGTCATTATGTATAAGAAAGCTTCTCTGTCTAGAAACTTCTTTGTGTAAAAGCTCGCTTTTGTGCAAGCTTTGTAGTACAAAGTAGTACTGGGAAGTGCTTTGTGCAAGCTTTGTAGTACAAAGTCGTACTGGGAAGTGCTGTGTGCAAGCTTTGTAGTACATAGATGTACATAGTCGTACTGGGACGTGCTTTGTGCAAACTTTTTAGTACAAAGTAGGATTGGGGAGTACTTTGTGCAAGCTTTGTAGCACAAAGTGGTACTTGGGAGTGCTTTGTGCAAGGTTTGTAGTGCAAAGTAGTATAGTACTGGGAAGTACTTTGTGCAAAGCTTTGTAGTACAAAGTAGAACTGGGAAGTGCTTTGTGCAAGGTTTGTAGTGCAAAGTAGTATAGTACTGGGAAGTACTTTGTGCAAAGCTTTGTAGTACAAAGTAGAACTGGGAAGTGCTTTGTGCAAGTTTTGTAATACAAAGTAGTACTGGGGAGTACTTTGTGCAAGCTTTGTAGTACAAAGTAGCACAAAGTAGCACTGGGACTGGGGAGTTCTTCGTGCAAGCTTTGTAGTACAAAGTAGTACCGGGAAGTACTTTATGCAAGTCTCGCGGTACAAAGTAGTACTGGGAAGTGCTTTGTGCAAGCTTTGTGGTACAAAGTATTTTGGGAAGACTTTTCTGTGTAAATGCATCTGTGTCTCAAGCTTTTGTGCGCAAAAGCTTTCTGCGCCCATTGTTTTTTTGTGCAAGAGACTTCTCTCTGACAGTAAGAGCTTTCTGGCGTGCAGAACAGCTGAGATGAGTTGAGACGAACTTCGAGGAGATGAGAAGGGTTGATCAGTGCTCGGATGAGATGAAAACAGTTGAGAAGAACTTACTTAGATGACATGTGAGAAGAGATGGGATGAGATGAGAAGAGTTGAGATGAGGTGAGAAGAACTCACATGATTTGATATGAGATGAAGTGTCGAGTGTGAAGTGCAAGTGTGAAGTGTGAAGTGCGGGGTGTGAAGCGTGCACTGTGACGTGTGAAGAAAGTATATATTTTCTTGGCGTTGCACTTCGCCGGGGTTGCGCGCAGGTCATTTGTCTTGGACAACAGCAGCGCAACAGGTTCGCACAAAGCACGCACGCACAGGCCTGGCTGGCGCACGGCGCATGCAAGTTTTATAGATGGAAAAGGTCTTATAGTATAGCCCTAAGGCAACTTCCGCCCCGCCTCGTGCGGGCACTACTCGTAAATCATATGCAATCGACTCACGTGAAATTTCTAAACTTCTTGGTCAGAGTTCAGGCGTCGTCACCAGAGTGCTCAGAGCCAGGCAGCCAAAAGCAAACAGGACGCGAAGGAGACGGTTGAAAGTCTCACGACAGAAATCCGGTTCCTTGCCTCAGTGACTGACATGACTGACATGCAAGTGCTGCTGTCCTTGCAACGTGCCTTTTATATCCTTTTATATCCTTTTTTCCTGCTGCCATTTACGTATTACATGCGGATTACGAATGCGGCATTTGCCAACCGTGTAGGGTGGAGAAGGAGCAACGCACCCAAGAATCCTTGAACTTCAGCTATGAGTGGGCCAACTCAGATTGTCGGCAAGTCTTCTTGCCCACAGATATCCGAAGCTAGGATGTCGAGAAAGGTCTGTGGTTTGTCCACACTAAGGCAGGATCGCTACATGTCACGCACAGCGCAGCTGCAAGCATCGCTTGCAAGAGACTTGAGCTCTTTAGCATCTCAACTTCAGGCATGACCAGGGGGTACTTTTTAGATTGTTTCAGGGAAAGGTGAGGGTGAATTGAGCACATTAAGGCTGCCGCGCCAATGGTCCACATCACATGATGGCTCTGTGTGCTTCGGTCGTCCAATGTTGTCCAGGCATGGGAGCGAAAGAAGGCCGCAGACCACCAGGCCAGTGACCCGGTCCGGATCAGCCAATGAAAGGGTTTGGATGCTTGTATACATGTTTTTCAAAGTTTTCTTGATGTGTTTTTTTCACATTTTTTTTTCTTTCTGTGCCAGATTTGCTGTAGATTGAGTGTCGTCTCGCAGTGCTTCATTTGCCGGTTGGAGGCGTGGAAGGAAGAAGAGGATCAGTTGCTGAGGCAGACAGTGCCAGACAGTGCCAGACAGTGCCAGACAGTGCCAGACAGTGCCAGACAGTGCCAGTGTTGTTAGAATCAACTTATATAGAATCAACCAGCTTAGCTAGATAACTTATACATTATATACATAAGGCCCTTGAGACATTTTGAGACAATTTGGGAGATGTTGTGCATCACTTAGTCAGTGCATTGAGCTCGACAACCGGCTCTTCTTATCAGCACCCTAAAGGCAATGTGAAGAGGCTTCGCAGAAGAAGCAGCAGAAAGAGGAGGACTGGGTGCATAGAGAGCACAGAGTTTGCAAGAACTTCCAATGTGATGGCTGCAATGGCATCGTTAAACTTTATTTCTCTCGCTGCTGGAATGGAATTTATTTTGCTGTTGTCATTGGTCGGTGTCTAGAATCCAGCTTATTTGTTTCTTGCAGAAGGCTTTGATTGATTCAAAAATGCACAGTACAGTGCATCCACGAGAGCTGTGGTAGGACACAATGCGCATTCAAGCGAAGCAGGCTGGGGAGCTCAAGATGGTTTGCCTGCCTCAAGGGTGAAGACATGGCGGCAGATTGGTGCCCTAGGCAGCAACATGTGTGCAGATTCTTTTAAGCGGTCAGGGCATTCAGTAGCAGATCCATGTTGTGATTCCTAAGAGAGAAATCATTTCTGTTGCATAGCTGCTTGTCCGAGCCCATGGAGCTAAGTCGGCCTTGCTGTTTGCCTCAACACAACCAGGAAGAGATGCAAAAGCAGATGGGTCTGGCTGAAGAGTCCTTACAAGATGTGCGGAAGGTGTGCAGAGCATTGCAGAGCTGAAGCCATGTCGCTTGACTTCTGCTGCAAGCCGTTTGTATAGTTTATTGTTTGGATAGAAAATTGCAACCAATTGCGTTCGGCGTTTTTTTTTTTGTAAGTAAGTCTAGTAAGTCTTAGATTTCGGATGGTTTAGTCTAGTTGGGCAAGGCGATTTCCAGCTTGCCCTGTTACCAGCCTACTTGGGCACTTGGATCACGATGTCATGGGAGGAAATCCAACAGCTGAAGAGCCAGTTCCAGCAGTCCGATGCGGCGCTGTTCGCTGCCAGATCCAGCTAGGGCATCTCAGGGACAGCACAAAAGGCCATGACATGCCATGAGCCAAATTCTGTGTTTTGTGTGTTTTGATCTGTTTTTTGATCATGAGCATTTCAGTCTTCCAGCGAAAAACAACCAGAAGATACCCAGGCACGCAGCACTTGAATCAGCAGATCGTCCAGATGGAAGAGGCTTCTCTGAGTGGAGGAAATGGCTTTCAGTTTCGTCTCATCGGCCATTTGTTGAAGTCTGTAGTGACACCATGATATGAGTGAAAAGTCTGAGACATCACAATGAAGAGTTGCCAGTGCGGGATCATTGACGTTGCTACCAGGTGTTGAAGCGTGCTAGCAAGGCATGGGGTGCAGAGATATTGTGGAGTTACAGTGGGTAGTGAGCTGCTGTGCCAGAGCGTAGGATTTGGTGTTGCACCTTTTGCGTACGTAAGAACCACAAAAACTATCAAAAACTCAAGCACAAACAGTGTTGCACTGTGCTGCTTGAATTACCTGGGCGCAGGCACTCTTTGCATCTCTTTGATGAAAACCCCAAGTTTGATAGGTTCAGAGTTCAGAGTTAAAGAAGTACGGATGACTTGCTCAAGCATCCTAGAGTCCTAGAGTTCTACAGCGATGGATGCATGTTACGAAGAAAGTGATGGCCATGGCTTGCTAGGCCTTTCACCTTTTTGCTACACATAAGAAGAGGAACGAATCGAGCGGCCAGGCTGAAATGGACACACTGCTGCAAGATGCGGAGCGCCATGCAGCTTTGTTTGCAACGGCAGGCATTCTCTTCCAGTGGAAAGATGAGCCTCCACAGAAGCCCATAGAATTTACCAAAGAAATTTTGAAGCCTTACAGTTCGATGCTGTTTGACGCTCTTCATTTTCAACAGGCTGATTGCCAGAGGCGCGCAACCTGGGACCGGCTGAGGCTGGCAAGCTTGCCCAGCTCCGCACTTTGGAGGCAGAGGCAATCAGACAACACCTGCAGGAGACATGCATTTCGCATGGGCATTTGGGGGTTGCGGGTTGCTCCTGCATCTCCTGCATCTCCTGCATCTCCTGCATCTCCTGCATCTCCTGCATCTCCTGCATCTCCTGCATCTCCTGCATCTCCTGCATCTCCTGCATCTCCTGCATCTTGCATTTTGAAAAAGTGACTTGGACATACTTGGACCTGCACTTCGCAGCATCCATTCAGGTACTTCCCCTTTAAGAGACAGGTCCCTCACAGGCATTCTGACCATGCAGCCTCACATGCACCAGGACTTGGAAATGAAGGTTAGAGAAGAGGAGCAGGCAGGAGCAACACCCTTGGCATTGTTGAGGTAACGAGCTCGGATAATCTTTGATCAACTGGCATTTGCTGGAGGTCCTGCAGTCCATTGATGGGGAAGTTGGCAAGGCTGGTGCGCTTCACTGGCGATCGCAGCACCTGAGAATTTATTATAATTTATTTCTCCTTTGATTCGACAATTCCTTCTTTCCCTAAGTTGCGACCTCCCATTTCTATCAAAAGAAAGTGCCAGAAATCTTCTGCCAGGAGGTCCAGAACTGCGATGGGTTGACTGGCCTGGGGGCCTAGTCGGTGGATGTCGGTGGCAATTCTGAAGTTTTAAGGTATGGTAGGGTCATGTAGAGTCCAAACTCATTGTGTCCTGCAGTGCTACACGGTTCGGCCTTCTGAGGTGAGATCTCCCAGGTGCGAACGCAAGTGGATGATCTGCAGGAGTGGCGGGGCATTGGCTCATTCGATGCTCATTGATGCTCATCGATGCTCATCGATGCTCATCGATGCTCATCGATGCTCATAAGTTTCAACTTTCAGCATATGTTTATGGTTGTTATGGTTGTTTATTTTATTTTTATTTCACAGTGCGGACCGAGCAGCGGTCACCAGGACCAACGACGAAGCCTGGAGGACCGTTCTGAAAGGGCCGGGGGCCGTTACCGCCTTGCACGCACGGTTCTGGCACTTTGTTCTCGCGCTGGCATTCTGCATTCCTTTTGGACATCTCCTGGCCGATGTTGGCTCCAGTTTTAGTATTATACAAAGGGCATCAATGACACCATCATGTCAGCGTCTCATAGCGTCTCTGTGGTCACCAGGTGCCACTATCGTCCCAAATCAAAAGGTCTCGCCAACAAATCAACACAAACGCTTGGATGTCATATCGTGCGATTGCAAGCCATTCCAGCGAAATGCTGAGGTGAACCCAGTAGAACATGTACTGTAAAATTCATTAAAATTCAATATTGCCATGAATCACTGTTCCACACACACATATATATATACATATTATTTATATATACCATTTCCTAAGTGACTAGCCTTCAGGAATTTCAGATTGACAACGATGCACAAAAACGAAGTGAGAACCAACAGCTTCGCATAGCTTCACAATGGGCGGTTGGCGCAATGTCCTGGATGCCTTCCACCAGCTGCCCTACGATGAGCAGAGATTGATGTTGGAGGAACTGTCCAACAGCAGGGCAGATCTGCACATAGATGTCGCTTTGGAGACTTGGTATCTTGGTGCAAATGACTGTTGTTCATCATGAGCGTCAAGTATGTTTCTTGTAGGAGCATTTTGCTCCTGGTTGGTTTCGGTGGTCCGAAGCAAACAGCAAACGGCAAACACAAACCAAACTGATTTGCATTGATTTGAATCTCCAGGGTCGGCTTTCCCAGAGCAAATCAAGGTGCGATCAAGACTTCGTTCCTGCTTGCAGCTCGCAGCGACCCAAACGGCGGTCGTGGAGTGTGCCACTGCGCTGGGGCGCCAGTGAGGATGTCCGCGACACGTCGGTGACAGGATGTCCGTGGTGCCGACGGCCAGTGACAATCAATGCTGTCAACAGAGGCCAAGGGGATCAAGGGGATCAAGGTGCTAAAGTACAGAAAAGCTTGGATGCTGACGATGCTGGCACTGGTCAATTTGCCTATACCACCCTCTTGCGCCTCGCCGAACGTCACGATTTAAAGTCCGGTCAGTTCGCAGCTAATGTGGGCCTTTATTTATGTACAGGTCTTCCACAGCGACTTTGGTGCTGTCCTGCTATGTTCTGCTACATTCTGCTACCGCGTTTCATTGATCACAATAAAAGTGGGTTCCATGAAATAGGATGTGTGCATCAGCTTCATGACCTCAGATTAAATGCACCTTTCAATCGGCATTTGGATGCGCATGTTTGGACTGTGGATCTCTTTTCGATCAGGGTAGTTGGTTTTGGCACATGAATGCTTGTGGCCAAGGTACGGACCGCAGTGTCACGACTACTTCTTGGGGGCTTTGGTTCTGGGTGAAGGACTTCAGCGTTTCGGCGGTGGCATCACGTCATTGCTGCTCCACACTGCGGATGTGCCACAGAGCTATTTGCAAGCTCTCGCAGCCGCTGGATGGGTGTGCAGACAGGCAGTGGTCACCTCAAATTTTAATTAAATATATTTAAATCATCATATATCATCATCTTCAAAAACTGTTCCCATGGACCCCTTGGGACAATCCAAGGTGTGTGATTGGTCCTATGAAATTTAGTCAAAGTGGAGCCGGTTCAGGTCAACATACCTGGACCTTGGACCGTCTTGGACCCATGACATATTTTGAAGCCAAACTGCTTGCAGTGTCTTTTTTTGTTGAAGGATCTTTTGAAGATATTGACATATGATTGATGAAATAGTAATGACAGATTAGTATGATATATGATTTACGATATGATCTGATATGACATGACCTGACATGATGTGATGTGATATATCCTGTCCGGTAGAGCTGAGATTCCAACTGTCAGGTGGAATATTTGACCAAAGTGGCATGGTCACTCTTCAAGAATTGGAAGGGAAGCCGCTTCATCGATGTTTTCACGAAGCTCAGGGTACTGGAACAAGAGGACTTTGAGAAGGTCCTGTTCCTGGATTTGGATCTCTTGGTGCGTGACTGGTCTCACTATCGTTCACTATCTATATCTATATCTATATATATATATTATAGATAGAGTCCTTTTCATTCCTCAGAGATGTTGCTATTGGACTTCTTGCATTCTTGCTTGCTGTATATATTGATTTTGCCAAAGCTAAGCTGGATTTTCTTCTTCCAATACTTGACTGCTCCATATGCATTTTGGAGAGCTTGAGGAAGTGGCTTTGCTTGGTACGTTTGTTGATGCTGGTACGGTAGGTCTGAAACCCTGACGTTCTTAGATCAATTTTCAATTTGTTGAAAAAAGTATTGCATATGCAGTCCAGTGTGCACCACCAGGTGACACCGGCGCATCCTTAGCCAAGCTCTTCGAGTTGCGTACGCCGGCGGCCATGAAACGTGGTGCACCCATTCCGTCGCACGGTGCTGCGGTGCCTTACAGCTGGATCTGGGGCCACCCGACGCGGCGACAGGGAGATTTGCTTCCGCAGCATCAGCAGGCCTCTGGAATCAACGCTGGGGTCATGCTCTTGAAGCCGGACAAGGTGGATGTACCAATGATGTGTCTTGAAAGTGTACGATATGTACCAAACTAGTTTCGATATGTTTAGATGCATCTTGAACTTGATTTTCTTGGTAGGTTTGATGTGAAGTTCAAGTTCAAGTATATGGTTGGTCGGCAATTCCTGCCATCAGGGACAGGGGTAAAGCATCCTAAGACTGTTGACTGGACTGATGGGAGGCTGTCTTGAATGAGATGATCTCGGAAGTGCATGACTACGACCACCCCCAGCACTATCGCACCTATATGCCTGAGCAGGAGTACATCTCCCGTTTCTATGGCACCTTTGACCAGTGGACCCATCTGTCGTGCAACTTCAACTTCGAGATTGACAAGGATGTCGCTTGGTGGGTAATGTACGTTTTTGACTTGGTCTGGAGTCAGCAATAAGGATGGTAGTCAACCATCGCCGTGGAGTGTACACCTCAATGGTATTTTGCAGGGGCTGATTTTCGAGAATTTTGTTCCATGGTAACCATGCTATAGTTATGAATAAGTTATGACCATCCACTTGGTAGAGCCTGGGGATTTGAAACTGATCCCAAGCTTGACATCGCATCCTGATCTTGCAGGAGAGAATCCCTCACGACTTCACGGAGGCACATGAAGCTCACCGACAACTCAGTCAAACCGAGTCAAACCGAGTCAAACCCTTTTTCTTCTTTTTCTTCTTTTTCTTCTTGTGGCGGTGACAGCCAGTGTATCCAGGGTCCATCCTTTCTATCTTTCTAAGATTCTAGCGTAGGAGTTGGAAGAGCATACGATGGCTTTTTGTAGTATGAATTGTGTTTTAAAAAAATGATTTCATGGTTTCTTAGCGTTCATAGTTGATCATAGTTGTTGGTCTGGTTTTAGATGGTCCATCAACATGAACACCTTTTTCCTTTAGATCTTGCACCCGTTGGCTACTAGCAATCGGCCAAGCAACCTCTGATGCTTTCAGGAAGAGATTCGAAATGGTGGAGCAAAAGGTCATAGCGGGGCAGTTGTTCTGCATTTCTCTGGCTGCGGGGTGAAACCCTGGGATTTGATTTTCTCAAGATGCCTGACGGAAAATTCGGCCCATTCAACTTGTTTCAAAGAAGTTGGTCATTGTTTCATGTACTAGACTCACTAGACCAGCTAGAGGGGCAGAAGGAGACGAGTGCTGCAAAGCTGATGATCTGATAATGCAGTAAACCAGAGTAGCATTGAATTTATGTGTTGCTTTCTTTTCTCCCGCACTGGAACAGCAACCATTTGGGTGCGATGCACTGGATGCACTGTCAAGGAGGGGACCTGAACACTCTCAAAGTGCACTCTGTGGAAGACATCGCTTCGTTGTACCAGGAGCTTTCAAAGGCAGGACCACGGGAGTGGCTTGATGGCTACACAGATAAGGAACGGCCACTTAGATGCGCACAAAGCAGCGTTTTGTTTGGAGATGGCGGCCTCAAGACATAATTCTTATTCCGATTGCCTTGAAGCATTCCTGGACGACATACTGGACGACATAGGGTAATTTTTATCGGAGTAAAACTAGTGTGGTTCGGGTTTTCGTCCTTTCCCAGCCTTGGGCTGTGAAAATGTTGTTGATTGTGAGCGACTCATTTGGAGAAATCTTCCAAACTCGACGATTGTCTGGAAATAACAGCTCTGTTTGCTCAGGTTATGGGATGCCATGTTAGAGTGGCTGGTGCAGCTCCAGGACGTTTCTCAGCGGCTGAAGAAGCAAAACATCGATGTGGTGAAACTGCTGTGGGCGCAGGTGCCCGAATTGCCTGACCAGCAGCTGAGCTCTCCTCGCTCTGATTTCACCATGGAAGCCTAGGGGGAAAAAGACTTGCGGCGCGCCAGAAGTGAATGGCAGGAAGAACTATAATTGGCGATGCATGGAAACATTGGAAACATGTGAAGCCAAGATGCAGCAGTCCAAGGAATGCTGCATAATCCTGTATTTCTACCAGTTGCGTCCTTTCCAATGTTGGAACAGGTTTAACGAGTTGATATTCTGCGTGATGTTCCAAAGATGCACTGGCTCTGCGGTATCTGCGATCAGGATCGCCTGGCAGATGCTCGCAGGGAGGGGCTCTTGGAGCAGACCAAGATGCAGGCGCGAGTCATATAATAAGGTCAATATATCATATGATAAAGATAAAAAAGAATAACATAGTATATCTATATACTATAAGATTTATCCTGTATCTATTTTTTACATGTTCATCACGTGCTCATTGCAATCTCTTTTATACTGTGCACAATAAGTGAAGGATGACAAAGGTAGATCAGAACTCTTTGGTAAGTATGTTTGTTGCTATCAGCACGCAGCAATTTCATTTTTGGAGGGGCTGACTCTGTATGACATGTTAGCATTGGTTTTGTCATTTGCTTGTATCGTGGGTTCTGATATCTGTTTCTTCTGGCAATTACAATAATTCACTTGAAAGCACCTGCGCTTTGGATGCAAATCAAATCCATGACAAGCTCCGACATCGGCAGGTTGCCTGTGATCAGATCTCCCTTGACATAGCCGACTTAGAATGGCAGATATGCAGGCTATTTCTGGGTCATTTTGCAGTTCAAACAGTCTGTGACAAGATGCTCATAGCAGAGTGAGTAGCTTTTACTGGGTGTGTGTAGCTGTGCCATGCCGTGCCTCCATTTTAGTCCTGCAGAAGACAAGGAAATACGAATGGAGGTTGTTTGACGAGTTTGACGTTGTTCGCCTACGCCCATGTGAATCGCTGAGAGGCTGGAGGAAAAGATGGAGGTTCTACAGCGCCTGGCAGCTGATGCCGAAGTGCGCGTTGCCACACGACAGAGCCTAGGTCAAAATGAGCTGCGTGCGGCACAGGCGGGGTGAAGCAACTGCTTCATGGGAAGAATGCATCCATGGTCCTAATGGTTTCCTATGGTTTCCTATCTATGAAGATGTTTCGATTGAGTTTGAGTTTCATTTGTCATAACTTGAGCGCATCATGGGTCCTTGAGACGCCATGATGGACAGCTGTTGCAGGAAGAGCTGCAAGCACTGAAGCGCCGTGTGTCACGGACTGCCGAGCTTCAAAGCCAAGTAAAGGCGGAGGCCGCATGATGCCGCGTGGGGTTGGAGAGATGGCCACTGGACACTATCATATTTACACTTCTAAAGGTTATGGAATACATGGTGAGTGCACAAATCAAGATGGAACACTTTATAGATTTTATAAGAGTGTGGGCTCCTTATCGTCCAGCTCTTCAATGGACTCCATTTTGTGATCAGGCCAACACAGGGAAACAGCAGACGGCTGCTCAGGAGGCAAGTGACATTCAAAACACACCGGCAGACATGTCGTGACCGAATACGACCACGTTTGACAACTCCGTGCCACTTGTGAAAACATCTGGCAGTTGGACCTGCAAAAACGCCTAGAGACAGTCGATGCCAAAAAGGGCGAGGACCTGAAAGCGTAAGGATCCCTGGTCGGCTAAAGCGACAGACTTTGACGACAGAAAGTGGGGGGAAAGATGAAGATAGAGGAAACGTTCAGAAAGCGTCTTAAAAGTTTGAGGCTGAAGCTTCAGTTGGTCCATGAGGAGGAGGCAGTGAAGAAGGCCATACTCCTCCGGGACCAGTTTCCATCAGCAGTGGCTGTGAAGCGGATGAATTGTACTAAATTGGATGCAGTTTGACGTTACTCAAAAGTATACACATATCATATATATATACAATACAGATATACATATTGCACTGACAGCTTGTTGTTTGATTTGCTGATGCACCGAAGCGCCTGGCTGGAACTGTCTGCGGGCACATGATCCCACAAGATCAACTTCCCACGATTAGGCACAGAAGGACCTACAACAGGCAACGGGAGAAGGATCCGAGCAGTCCGAAGCTGAGGAAACACCAGTCGTGGCTGTGACTTTGAATCTCGTGTCAATCCTCTACGAAATGAGAAAGGACGTCATGCCGATCGGAGAACACAAAGCCCTAAGCGTTCATTGTCCAAGTATATCAAGTATGTTTTGAGAGCTTCCATTCATCAGCACATACCGATTAAGCCAGAATCTGCTGTGAATCTAGCCCAAACGCCGAGGCTGAAGAGAGCCCAGGAGCAGCTGCAGCTGCTGAGTCACGCCTATGAATGCCTTCCATTACGAAATGCTGTGAGGGAATCGTTCCAAAATTCAGGATTTGCCTTTCACATATTATGGCATGCTTCACAATGGTTTTCAGATGTTTCAGCTAAAGATTCATTTTTTTAGATTTGTTGCTCTGACAGCTGTCAGGAGCAGGGTCGTGCAAAATTGCGAGCTGCTCAAGAGGCTAAACTGACAGCCGAGGACTTGCTCAACTTTGAAGGGTCTTGCCATGGGGCATGTGAATTCCGCCATATTCTGACTGACCTTGCTTCTTACGATTCTTACGTCACCAATGACTGACCAAAAAATGACCTTTGCAGAAGTGTCCCATGTGTCCCTTTGCGGCAGGACACTCGCCGCGCCGAGCTGAAGCTCAACAGTGATGCAACTTGGTGCCAACATGCGGAGCCTAGTGTCAGTCTGCATTCTTATGCTATGTTTTGAGAAGCATGAGTACATTGAGGTACATTGAGATACATTGAGATACATTGAGATACATTGAGATACATTGAGATACATTGAGTACATCATGACTCATTACAATAAAGAATCATAGTAAGCCTTACGAACCAAAATCAGAGGAGGTTTGAAGATCTCAGCTCCGTACGGATACTGAGGCCTTGGCAGCGCAACAGCGGCACATGCAAAACCTCGAGCAGAAAACTGGTACTTTGAGGCACCGAAAACTGCCAGGACAGACAGAGGACCTGCCACACATTGGGGTTAGATTTGAACACGGACACAACTGCGCATGAAATTGATACTTACGACATTTCTGCAGAGGGAACGTTTGCTCAAAGACTGTTGCTGCTGTTTGCAGCATTTGAGTGGATCGAAGACATTGATGATTGATAATGATTCTATATCATGAGAAATGCCCAGATTTGAGGAGCTTAGAGATGCTTAGAGGTTTCTCTCAACTCCCCATGGTTTGGATGACCAGTTGAGGCAGCGCTTGCTTCAGAACGAGCAGCACCTTGGGTGGCTGCATCAGCAACTGCAGCTGGAGGATTACACACATGCAGACGTAGGAGAAAGATGCAACACAAAGGAAGCATGTCTATACTGGATTCGTTTTCTTTAAGCAACTCACCTTTCATGCCTTCTCACATCGCAAGATCCTTTTATCATATCCTTAGGATCTTGTGAAACGTTTGATGTTGTCTTTCATCATTTATCACCTATTTCTACCATTTCTGACTATAACTTTGATAAGATGGCCACTGGACCTTTTTCCAACAGACAGTCTTGGCCGAACCATAGCCAGCTGTTTTGTCCAGGAGACCAAGGCAACGACTCAGATGAAGGTGGAGGCATGTACCAACCCTTCTTATGACACATGGTGATAGCGCGCTGTCACAGGAATGAAGAAAGGAAGCAACGACGCACCGTGTTGCTGTTTGTTCGATTTCGTTTGTCCTTTTCAGGTGGGCGCACTTGACAGCTCTATTCACAAGGCGCTTGATTTTTTTGTTTGGACGGCTTCTGCCCATAAGGATCATAAAGGGGGATGGAAAAATTGTTGGACAAGCCCTGGCAGGCGATGGGAGAAGAGGCAACTTTGACGAAGCAGTTGGAGGCGTCCCTTGCCATCAGCAACGCCTGGTCCAACAAAGACTTCCAGTGGATCTAGGCTGACTGAGACTCCCCATAAATCTGAAGGGAGGCTGGTGGCAACGCCCCTGGCTTTGAGCCCCTGAAATCGGGAGCATTGTTGGGCCAGACAAACACTTATATATACTTATTATACTTATACGGGTGTTTGGCAGGAAGTGGTGAGGAAAAAGGAGGAGCATCCACTGTTGACACAGGCCTGGCAATGTCAAGTCAAAAAATAATTGACATTCTTTGGACATGCGTTTGTGCAATTAAGATCGTAAGGTCGTTCAGACTCTGGTTCTTGTGGAATTGTAGTAGTGGATGGGTCAGAGTGAGGGTCACATTGAACGTCACCACAATGAAACACATTGGCGATTGAAAGCATACGTCTCCTGAGCGAGTTGTTCTCCGATTTCTCCTGTCGCTTAGTATTTGCACAAAGGACAACTGAAGCGCAAAATCATACAAAGCAAGTCAAACCTCAGAAAGTTACATCAAATTTGTTCGGACATTTTTTCTGGAAGATATTTCCGACTTATTCTGGTCATCCCGTCACCCCCCTTCAACATCCTTCAACCAAGCTACGATCACCAAGCCCACCAAGCCCTTCGGCAAGGCGCCTTTCCCGGCGGAACCTGTGGCCCTGGCAGCTCAAGAGCCCAGCTTCTGCAGTCCAGAGAGTCCTTGGAGGTGGAGACAGCGATAGCAAACTGCTGAAACTGAAACGGAGATGATCGGATGATGAGATGATGAGATGATGAGATATGGCAATCACCTGAAACTTGAGTTCTCAGCATTGGAATAGATTCAATAGATATCATCCGAATATCAGTTCATATGGATTCATCTGGGAAAGGGATCTGAGATGGTCTGAGTCTGATGGACCCTTTCCAAGCTTTCTCGGCGGACGACAGGCCGAGCTGGTCAGAGAATGCTGCAGACCTTGCCAACTTCAATTTGCTGCAAAACAAGTCTCGTCCCGAGATCCGGTGGAGAGATGTGGAGAGACCTTGTAGCCTTAGAATGTCTTAGAATGTCTTAGAATGTCTTAGAATGTCTTAGAATGTCTTAGATCCTGTGGGCCGTTTCAAAAGTGCTCAAGAGTCAAAGTCAGCGTCAGTGTCCTTTGTGTTTCTTTCTGGTCGTTCGGTCATGGAGTCGAGATCGCGAGATCGTGAATGCGCAAGAGTTGTTTTAATTTGAACAGATTGAAAATTCACCCGACATGTTGATCATGTTACGATGATTCTTTACGCGTTGCTATGGGGATGCTCAAATCCAAAGCATGTTCAATGCCAGGTGATTGTTGCGGGTATTATATATATAGTTATATAATAAGTTTTATAATTAAGTTCTATAATTATTTTCAGGGTATATATTATACTTAAAATACATAACACACACATATACATACACACACATATATATATACACACAATTTAATCATATTTATTCAATCTTAGCACATACATCCTTTGCTCATCGGAACAGTGTGAAAAAGTAATCTTGATGCTGGTGGTGTTCGAGGTTGGAAGGTCACATTGCTCGCTTGCAGCGGCACACGGAAGAGCTGCGCAACAGTCTGGAGGGCGCACAGCGCACACGGGAGGCGCAATATTTTGGACACCTTTGGACAGGGTGATTTGAGTATTACTTTTGGGAGATTCTTTTTGTGATTCTTTGTGATTTGAATTGCAAATGATCGCCTTGACATACCATGGCACTTTGGAATCACGGTGCAATGCTGGAAGGGTGGGAAAGATGGGAGAGAAACTGTCGGCCTGTCGGCCTCACATTGTTTTCCCGATGCCATTTCCGAGTTTGTTTGCCAACGAGCCGTTGTTTTCTCTACATTCTACATCAGGCCATGCCACAGTGCTTCAAATGTGGCACAACTGCGAATGTTGGCGAAGTCGCAGTATGGGACAATCAGCAGTGGATCTGGGTGCGGGATGCCATTGATCAATGGGATCCAGCATGGAAACGCTGGGAACAGAGACCTGAAGCCATATGGAATCTTCCAAGTAGCACAGTGGAAGCCTGTGATATTTTTTGTGCAAGGTGCTGGAAAGACTGGGGGCGGCATATCAAACCTGGAAGCAAGTATGCACTGAGCAAGGCTTGTGAGGAGCTGGCCGTCCGAGTTGGCGTGGAGTTTGTGGATTCAAATTCTGGCAATCCTTTTTATTGCCGACCCTGCAAGGTATTTCACAACCACGGTGCATCTTCTCTGGAGAAACATTTGCTGGAACGCCACAGTGATCAAGTGTGCGCGGCTCTCAAAGCTCGCTTGCTCCACAAAAGGAAGGCCGATGCTGTGACAGAAGATTTTATCCCACGCACTCTCTACGTCTCATGCAGCCGGTCCCTGATTGCAGGAAAGTACACAGTGAAGAGCTGGCATCATGGCAAGCCAGTCTACCAGAAGGCAGATCAGGATGGCAGTGACATTAATGTTCTCATCTACTATTGGGACAACCGAGATGGGGAAAGGTTTCATGGCTGGTGGTTCTCTCCAAGAGAAGGGAGCCGCGAAGCATGGGCCCACAACTCCTCCAATCTCGGCCGGGAGGACTTGACAGTGCCCACATCTGGATGGATGTGTCCGCGGGATGGAGAGGTGGACCAGACTCTAAAGATCACAACTCATGAAGAGAATGAAGACACGGACGGGCAGAAGGATACCGACTTCGAACTTCGGTGGGAGTTTCTGGCTAGTGCTGATGGAGAGAAAGATGATTGGCAACCTGCCAGCAAGAATATAAATGATGCACTTGAAAGGCGCTGGAAACAAGGCTGGCATGGTGACAATGGCACTGATATCTTTCAAATCCAATCGAATGGCTACACTTACAACATCGATTGCCGATGCATGGTGCAGTGGAACGTGAAGACGAACCGTAGGCGAGAGATCAGGAGGGGCGAGGCCAAGCCTGACGTCATGGTTTTGCTGCCCAAACTGGCTGAGAAAGATGCTGAAGTGGAACGACTCCAGAACAAAAGGAACCGCCTCGTGGAGGAGAAGAACGACTTGATGGCCAAGATAGCGCAGTTGGAGTTGCTTGGTGCTACCAATTGGCAGAGGTTCGACGAGGTTGTTGCATGCAATTTTCTTTGCTGTTCGTTGCCCTGCCTGGCTTCCATTTCGAGGGCAGTTTCTTGTACTGCACTGCAAACAGAATATCACAGCCATAGCCCACATTTAGCCCATATCATGATCATCGCATCATCCTCCGCATCATATCATCTTCATCATCGGCGGCCACATCCTCGTCCTTATCCTGCTCTGCTCCCTGCTCCGTGCACCATGCACCGTCCACCCTGCACCCTGCACCCAACATCCTCGTCACCATCACCACTGTCGTCATCATCGTCATCATGATCATCGTCATCATCGTCATCATCATGATCATCACCAGACTGGTCCTGATAATGGCCTCTCTATTTTGCCGAGTCTCATCCACATGAGCTACAGTACATGCCATGAATGTTGCCCCTGCGTTCATGAAAAAAGTGAGGGGCCGAGCCTGACAGGCACCAACCAGAAACTATTTATGTTTTTTTCGGCACTCCCTTTCACCTTCTATCACAACTACATGCCTTCGTTCCCAAAGCTTGGTCTCAGGGAAGGCCGAATTTTCTGGGGGAGGGGTTAAAAACAAATTTTTCCGGATCAAGAAAAAATCCGGATCAAGAAAAAAAAATCGGATCAAAAAAAAACGGTATAAAAACAATAGCAACTAGTAGGAGGGAAGGAAAGGAAAAGGAAAAGGAAAGAAAAGGAAAGGAAAGGAAGGGAAGGGGAGGGAAGGAAGGAAGGAAGGAAGGAAGGACGGACGGAAGGAGGGGAAGGAAAGGAAAAGGAAAAGGAAAGAAAAGGAAAGGAAAGGAAGGGAAGGGGAGGGAAGGAAGGAAGGAAGGAAGGAAGGACGGACGGAAGGAAGGAAGGACGGACGGACGGAAGGAAGGAAGGGAAGCAAGGAAGGAAGTTTTGTTGTGCAGAACAAGCACCCTGAAAACCATGTAAAATTATTGAAACCATGGACAAATCAATAAGGTATTCATGTATAATTAAATGCATCCATGTAAGTATAGCCATTTACATGTACATGTTGTATCCCCAAATGAACCCTAAACAAAACCTAAACGTAGCCTAAACCAACCCTACCAACCTTAAATAGACCCTAAGCTAGCAGCAGACATCCCTGAATACCATATGTAACCTACAGCATTTCACGGGAGAACAGGTATAGTCATTCTGCTTTGGGGGGAGGCGCTGCGCCCTCCCCCCAATCCCCCCATCCCGTTTTTTTTAAAAAATCTTAATCCAAGTTTGCACACTTGTAAACACACTACTGTACCCATATGTAAATATATTAATATATATTAATATATATATATATGCAAAATGCAGCGGAGTTGGGCTCTTTTCCTGAAACCCTAGGGGCGGTCTTGATCATGAATATTGCCGTGGAATGATCGGAATTTCTCAAATTCGCACAGGTACCCAACAATTTTATTGGGTTAAAATCATGGAACGCAAAACTGTGGCAGGGGTTAAATAAAACAACAGCGGAACCACACGGGCCCCAATCAACTGGAAACAGCTCCTTCCTCGGTGATGTCGTTGGTTTGTTGTAAGTTTTGTGATTGTGTGTCAGTGTGTGCGCCCAGACCCATCTTGGTCCGTTTCTTCCCAGACATCATTGCCTCATCATACACTACTTTCCATCGGAAATTCATTTTGACATACAGCATCATTTGGGATTTCTCATGAGGTTTTGTCAAACTGTTGGACAACATAGCATTTCCATTTACCCAAAGTAGTTGACCTTGTCCTCGCTCCAAGTTCTCTCTCAAACTTAAAGCCTCGATGTCAGAACGCTTCTCAGCGCCCTTAATCACCGGTGTTGCCCTGTTCATCTTGTCGTACAGGTTCCTCGCATCAGTGATGACAAACCCTGGGGTAGGAATGGCTGCTGCGTCCACATTTCTTGTATCAATAGGAAAACCTCGCATCTCATTCCAAAGAACTCTTAAATATGTCAAATCATCTTCTCCATTCAAACTTGCCATAGTTTCTGCACATGCCGGTGATCGGCAAGTCCTCTCAATCTTGCCGGACCTCCAATAAATAGGAGTTACATCAGTTTCTTGGCCTTGTCGCAATTTGGAGTCTGTCATGCCAATGAAAATACCTTCAGTGCTGTCCTTGCCGTTTGGTCGATTTGCCCAAGCAGCATCTGTCCATGCTGCCAACTCCAGTGTCTCATGTTCAGGGAAAGGATGTATTTTGTATTTCAAATGCTTCCACTTTTTAACATCCCGAACCAGTTTGTTGGCTTTGTTAATGTCACTCACAGTGCTCACAGGAATGCTGGTAATCAGAAAATTCACATCCACTGAAAAAAGAAAACAAGTTTCACCGCATAACCATGACAAACTGCCCAATAAACCACGAAGTGCTCGTTTTTCGTCATCTGTTGTCTGAAGTTCTTCATGTCGAGATCGATCACGTGAAATGCTAATCTCTTCAATCTCATCAATAAACTTTGTTTGTTGTAGTTCAATACCAAAATCAGATGTTTGTCGAACATGAATACCACATTGAATGAATTCAGAGTACTCCCAGGTTCCCCAAGTAAATTTTTGTTGAATCTTCTGCATGAGTTGATCATGTAGTACATCACCCTCACGACCCCCAAACATAAAATCATCCACATGCCCATGAATAATTGATCGAACTGAACGGTGTTCATCCATGTAGATCCAGCAACATGGTTATGTTTGAAGGCGTCGATACCCAATTTCTCCCAAAAATTTGCTAATAGAATGGTACCAATGTAAGGGTGCCTGTACTAAACCATAAGCAGCTTTACGAAGAAGTAGTGGTGTTCCCTCGCTGACTCCCAGTTCGTCACAGATCTCCTTGACTGGTCGGCACCACATTTCTTCCTCCAAATCCATACCCTGAAGAAATGCTCCAGATACATCGCCCTTGGCCAACTTCAGCTTTTTCCAAGCACAAAATTGGAAAAACAATTGTCTCCCTGATTTTGAAGGTGTTGGCGCGGATGTTTTCCTCTCCTCGTATCTTGGGTCTTGGTAACCCAAAATGATTGCCCTTGCTTTTGCCTTGCGACCTCCTTGTTCATGATATTTTTCATCATACTTCCATGTCAGGAGCCACCGCATACCTAAAACCTTCTCCTCCTCAGGGATCACATTTTTCGCTTTTTCAAAACATTCAGCAGCAATAAAATTTCTCACCTCAGTATGTTTTGCCTTTGTGAATTGAATGGCCTCCTCCGGTGTCAGGGTTCGTTCGCGTACCTCAACTTGGCGGCGTTTGATTTGAGAGGCGACATACGCTTCCGGGTGTTCCACAAATTTCCTAAGTCCCCTCTTTGAAGTGGGAAGGTCCCATTCAATCTCCACGGCCTTGCAATGTTGTTCTTCAGCATAGAAAGAAGAATATTCACAATGTAAATCCTCGTCATACTCGTTGAGTGTGTTCCTAGGTCGTGCCCTACTGCTACTGCTGGTTGAAGTTCCTACAGTGGTGTCCTCCACGGTCGCAATGTCGCGTTTGCCTTTTCTCGCGTCCACAGTTCGTTTCTTCCCATCAGGTTTTTCCAGTGTAGTTTTCTTGGCCTTTCGCGTTGTAGGAATCGCTTCTTCGCCGCCAGGTTCTTGGTGAGGAAATTGTTGCGCTGCTTCCCATTGTTCGTCAGTTGGAGTTTCATGTGAAATATCGACATAGGCGCGCCTACCTTGTTCAGTGGTCAGTGATGTTATAGTCCATGGAATTTCAATAGGGCCCTTAAACTCTTCTAATTGAACTTCGTATGGTGAGGCCTTCCTAAGTTGTTCAGGTGAAGCACGAATCAACCTACCAGCCCTGTGCAACCAAACCACACTCCCCGGTCGGAGTTCTCCTTGTTCATCTCTCCGGGTTTCGGTGGCAACAACTCTTGCTGGACCCAAGAAACGGCCAACGTGTTGAGTCGTCTTTTCCTTGAGTGGCACCTGGTTGCGCCAGTAGAAGACCAAATCACCTGGCAGGAAGGTTTGTGCCCTTCTATGTCCCATCCTTTCTGCTCTTTCCAACCTTCTCTTTGCCTGTTCTTCTGAAAACACTTGTTCAGCCCGGCAACGGAGTTGATGGTTTTCTCGAAATCCCCCATCATCCAAAAGTTCGGGCCCCACTGGTTGAACTTGTTGGGATTCAAATAAGTGATCATGATCATCAGGACACCTACCCAAAGCATGTTGTAGGGGTGCATAACCCTTGAAAAGGTCACGACAGTTCATCACCCAAATAGCTCGTCCTAGAAGTTCAGCAGGTGGCATATCCGGATATTCTGCAGATAAGGTCTCCATCATCCCCTTGGTGGTTTTGATTGCCCCCTCCACTAAGCTGATTTGCCAGTGAGCTTCCGCAGGAATAGGTTGGAGTTCAATGCCATGTTCGCTAGCATATTGGTCGGCCTGATTACTCATCATAGGACCTTGAGGATCTACGCGCAAAACTTGAGGTTGTCCAAAAATTGGTAACCATGACTCCGTGAAAACCTGTTGTATTGTAGTCCATGTAGTGTTGTTGGCAGGGTTGTAAGAAACAATACGGCCCATCCTAAAACGGCTCCCTTCATCCACCAGCATCAGAAAATGAAATTTCTTCTTTGTCCTAGGATGACACCAACTTCCCATATCCATTTGAACCGGTTGCCAACGGCGAGGAATAGTTTCCAAAGTTGAGAACCTCCTAGGATCTTGTTTCTCGTAGGTCTCACACATGGGGCATTTCCATTGCTTTGCAACTTGAAGAACTTTTGGTGGAACCCCTCGTTTTTCCAAAGCCTCTACCAGATTCTTCATACTACCATGCCCTGTAGCCCGATGTATGTGTTGTATCTTCTTCTCGATCTCCTCTCTCTCCCCCTCTGCAAAGTCCTCAACCTCCCGCATGTCATCCTCAGCCTTTCCCTCTTCGGCCGGCATCGCCGTCTCCTCCTTGTTGAGCTCTTGCAAAGTCCTGGGCCAAGATTCTTGCATGCTAAGTGAGTCTACCACTTTGCGTGCGAAGGGAGTTGTGTACCGCGCTGTATGTGCAGTTTGGCCAGCTTCGCATTTTCCGCGAACATGATTCTTCTGACATCGTAGGTTGAGATGTTGAAGGAGTTCTTCGTTTTGTGTTGCGATGGTCCATCCTTTACATAGGGGTAGTTTCTTGTCCTTGGTCCTCAAACCCACTGCGCAGCCGTGACATGTCACCTTTTCTAATCGAAGCTCTTCCAGGAATCGTTGTACTTCAGGTAAATGCCATGCTTCGGATCGCTCAGAAAATTCCCAATGCACTTGTGTTCCATGACGTTTGGCATATCTTGCTACTTCCATGGCACCCTTGTATTGAAGCCTAGCTTGCTGTTGTTTGGTCTCAAGGTTCTGGATTTGATGTTCATTGCGACGGTTCAACCTTTGAAGGGGACAAAAAGGACCACATGTGCAAGAAATCCAAAGGTGTATTGGACGATGCTGCCTTATAAGCTCCTTTGCGTGAGCCACCCCTTGACTAGTCTCAAGGTTGCCCCCATTCCACTCGCTACACCTAATCGCAGACCCTGCGCCAAAACGCTGTAGGACTTCCCCACTAAGCAAACTATCAGAGTAACACGCCAACTCCATGAGAAGAGGTCTTTGATGTTGAACTAAAGTCTGCCATTTCCCCGAATAGGGGTTTTTCTGGGGTTGCCACTCTCGCATTAGCTTGGCTGCCATCGTCTCAGAAAGAAGACATTCTGACTCAGCTGCTATCACATCTCCTTCCGGTTCTTGGAATGCTTGGGAGCTGTCTCCTCCTTCTCCTTCTCGAGTTGCTCGATCTGTGCCCTCAGGGCCAGAATCTCTTGGTCCTTGGATCCCACAGCCTCTGACTGAGCTCCCGTTGTGCTGCCCTTGCTGGTGATCTTCGTGAAGCTCCCCATGGACAGGCTGATGTCTGAGAGTTTGTCTTCTTTGTCCTTGATGTCGAAAGGTTTCTTGTAGGTGGTCATATCTTTCTCGTGCTTGTGTTGCTGGGCCCAGGCCGCCAAACGGCGCAGTCTCCAGCATGACTCGACCGGATTCTCCTGGGCAGTGGTAATCACCCATCCCAAATAGCCCGGCACGGTTTCCGCCACCTCCCCGTAGGTCATGTGTCCGTGACGTCCAAAGCCCACGATCTCCTTCTCCGTTGGTGGGAATTGTTCGGTGATGATCTGTTCCCCCATTCCATAGAGCTGAGCAATGGTCATGTTGCCCCGGATCTGGCCACCGAGATTCTGGACATACTGAGAGATCTCTGCCTTCTTTTTGGACGCCACTTTGAGGTCTTTCATCAACTGTTGATATTGGAGCTCCTGTGGAGTGGGGCCCACCTGGTCTTGGATCTCCTCCCAGTGTGCCTGCATCTGAAGAATGGTCCAGTGCTTCGGCACTTTGGTGCCGGCCTTCTCCAGTTTGGCAATCCACTCGGCACGGGTGGTGTATGGCATGATCACCTGTCACAGGTGCTTGGAGCGCTGTGTTTTGAGCTGACGTGTGGTGGACGCATGAATTTGAATAGTGTGGTATACGTTCGTGTGTGTCATGTGTGTTCTCCTGTTCCTTTTCCTTCTCCTCATCACAAGATTTCATCACCTCCTGCTCACAGTAAAAACAAATTCCACGGCAAACTGAAAATAAACGGCAATCAGCACACTCAGTGTAACAACGAGTGAGTGATGTCCCAATGGACAAGAGTTTTCCCTTGTCCCCATGCCCCAAATGTGCGCTCCCCTGGTCAGCTCCTTTTTCAAGAGCTTCCATTCGGCCAGAGGAGTCATGTCCCTACTCAGCATCTAATGACGTGAAAGGAGTGTTCCTGGCTCGTCCTCGTTCCAGCAAATTGCCAGTCAACGGCATGAGTAGATGGCCATTTGGGGCCTCTTCAAGGTCCACCACCACCTTTGGGTCCACTTTCTTGTAGGTGATCTTGTTCTCTGCGAAGTCCAGCACAGCTCCTAGTGATCTAAGTGCCCTTCTTGATACTAGGATAGGCTGCCCGGGTGTGTCGTGCACATGGATCTCCATGTTCCCATCTTTGTCTCCTGCTGCCATTCTCATCTTGACAGTGGAAATGCATTGACGTCGAGCACCATTCCCAAACTTGAACACTGGCTTGTGGTCTGTGTCAATGGTCATGTGACTGTTGCCACTGGTCAACAAGTTCTGTGCCATGATCTTCTCCAAAGCCTCAGCAGATCCCAGTGACGCAGTAGCGCCTGAATCAATCACCCCCATGCAAGGTGGGAATTGTGAATGCACCACGTGGGATTCCTCTTCCGTCCACCCAGCGTAGGCCTCCACATTTTCCGGGTAAGTCGCAAAGGCAATCTCAGCCGCCTCCTCGGCGATCCTGGCTTCCTTGCCACGAAGAGGGCAATCAGCCAGCTTGTGGGGACCTTTGCATTTGAAGCATTGGAGAGGTGGTCGAGCACTGGAAGCCGAACTTGTTGTAGAGCTGCTGCCCTTGACGTATGGCTTCGGGGGGAAAAAGTTTCGACCCAGACGGATCTGTCGTTGCTTCCACCTAGCTTCCTTGAGAGTGGCCTTCTGTTGCTGAATGGCCGCATATGCTTCTTCAATCCGTTCTTGTTCCACAAGGAAAGCTTCCTTCTCGTCGTGACCCAGTAGTTCAAACTCTTGGTCCAGGTCGTCAGCAAGCAGTGCCTCCAACTCATCATCGTGGTCAACCTCCGCCATCAGAGCGGTGCCACCCTTGAGTTTGTCTCGCTTGGCTAAGTCATAGTCTGACCATTGTTCACGTAGAGCTCTACCCACTGACCGGGTGGAAAACTCACCTCTGATTGCTGCCAACACGTTGCCCTTCTCATTCACATCCAGACCTGATCGGTGGAGAAGAAGGAAGCCCGCCAAGAACTCAGGGATGAAGATCTCATCGCTGACATCCCAATCGGCTGGGGGGTCATAGGCCTTGGACTTCCAAGTCTTATCAGACCACCCTCCCTGCCATGAGCTTCCCCAGTCCTTCCAGCTATCAGAAGCCTCCTCGTCCTCCTCGTCGAGCTTCCCATCATCTCGGAAAGGACCTGAGTGAGCCTCAGAGGGAGCCTGGTAATAGTCATACTCCCAGGCATCCTTGGCTCTCTGGGTTTTCCCAGTCCCTTCACCACCATATTCTCTCTGAACCTTCCGGAGTGCCTGTGACGCTTCCCAAAGAGCTTCGGCATGTCGTGTCACCCAGCCAGTCATTGTTTCGCCTTTGGCTCTGTAGAAGAACTTCATGACAAAACGGCTAGCCTCAACGAGACTCGGTTTCGACAAGGTTTGCTCCAAGTACCCCAACAGCTGATACACGCCCCTAGGGTGAGCAAGCCATTGGGGATCCTTCAGGGTCTGTGTGCGAATTGCCACTTTGGCGACACCTGACAACTCCTTCACTAGTCTCGGTCCAGCAAGATATCGTTTGTGATGTTCAAAGGACATCCAGTATTGCAGCGCCTCTTCTCGGTAAAGAGGAAGAAGTTCTGGACTTCCATCATATTGGGGAATTCCATCACTGGTTCTGGTAATCTTCTGATTCGTCATCATGCTTACACAGCTCAATGACGTCCACTCACTATCCACTTCTGTTTCTCACCTAGTTTGCTTCCTCAGCTAAACCAGGCTCCGGCTGCCATGCAAAATGCAGCGGAGTTGGGCTCTTTTCCTGAAACCCTAGGGGCGGTCTTGATCATGAATATTGCCGTGGAATGATCGGAATTTCTCAAATTCGCATATATATATATATATGTATTATGTATATATGTATTCATTTAAATCTATTTAGGTTTACTTACACCTACGCAACTATACGCATTTATATGTACAGTTTGTGTCCCTAAACAAACGCTAAATAGATCGCAATCTAACTCGAAAAAAAATTGACATAGAACCGAAATCAACCCTAAAGAGACCCTTAACTAACCTTAGATGAACCATAAACAAACCCCAAACTAACGCAAAATGAACCCTAAACCAACCCAAAATAAACCCTAAAACAAAACCGAAAGATGTCTTAAACCAGCACATGACTCACGTCATCCAGTGAAACTTTACAGCCAACACAGTTCTGCGTCAACTTACATTCTAGATGTTGACACGATGCATGTTGTGCCGAAAAGGCACCTTGAGCATCATGTAAACTCAATGAAAAGCATGGAAACAATGATGAAAACCATGGAAGAAAAACAATAAAAACCATGGAGCAATCAATGAAAACCATGGAAAATCAATGAAACACATAGAAAATGTGATGAAAACCTTGGAAAATCAATGCAAGCTACGGAAAAGTTAATGAAGGCCATGGACAAAGCAATGAAAAGATTGGAAAAATCATTGAAAATCATGGAAACATTAAGGAAACACAGTGAAAACAAAGATGAAGAGCACACAGCAAATTGCATTTTTATTTCCAAATGCAGCAAGCCATGTGGTCTGACCCATTGACACCAGTTTTGCGCTTGGAAAAAAAGGGATGCTTTGCATGTAATGTCTAGCGTTGGCCCTGAATAATTTTTTTTTGATGCTTTCGAGCAGCTTGATCTCCCCTAGCCTCGGGGGATCAAGAAAAAATATTTCCAGATCAAAAAAAATATACCTAACCTACCACTAAATTTAGATGAAATAGGCAATATTTTTTTAAAGATCCTAGTGTTTTATTTTTTTTGATCTGGATTTTTTTTTCTAATCCTCCACTCGAATTTTCTTCCATTTCTTTGCGGAGCGGGCACTATAGAACTCTTAGTGATGCGAGATGATGCGAGAGATTTGTGAACAGTCACACTGCATAGGCTGCCATCAGGCTTCCCTTTTCTTTTTTGGTTCTGTTGCTTGCGGCAAACTCAGGCAGGAGAACAAGACCTTACAGAATTCATTGGCTGAAAGGAACGGTGTTGTGGAGGAAAGGGACCGTATCGTGAAGGAAAGAAACAAATTGATCGAGAACGTGGTGAAGTTGGAGTTCCTCGGTGCCAAGAAGGTCAAGTTTCCAGGGGATTTATAGCTAGATGCAGGCTGGTGGTAGAATTACTGTAGCGATAGAACAGAATTATGATCCATTGTTTGTGTTCCCAAGATGGTGCTTGTTCTCGTTCTTTCCTTTTCATTTTGAATTTTCGATGTGCCTAGCTTTTTGAACCCTCTATGAAACCCAGGAAGGAAAAGAGAGATTCTGAGAGTTTGCAAGCAGACCATGCCACCCAGATGATGCTGCAGGAATCTTGGCGACTAAGCCGCCAGCTGCAGACAAAAGTCTGCATCGAACTGAATTATTGTGATGCAGCTTTCTCCAACATCCAGAAGGCGCTTGTTGAGGCATGTCCCCCGGATCACTACGCAGTTTGTAGCCGTATGAGGAACGTCAGCATAACGGGTCTGCAGCAGATTTGCAATGTCAGAATTTGGAAGGACTACGACTTTCGGAAAGAGCAAGTTCGTAAAGAACTTGAAGGCCGTGAGACTGTTCCGACTGTGACTAGCAATCTGCCACCACACATGTGCAAGTGGGCACATTTGGATGAAAAGATCAACGAGATTTTGCTGATCCATGGTACTACGCAAGACAAGATAGACCAAATTGCAAGTTTTGGATTCGACGAGCGCCTTGCGCGTGAAAGTGGGCTTTACGGCCAAGGAGTTTACTTCACGGACCAAAGCTGCAAGAGCCTTCAATACTCTGGAGCAAACTGTGGCCACACCGGTTGCTTCATAGTTGCTCGCGTAATACTTGGGCATCCCAGCAATGCTGTTGGCCCATTGAAGAGTCTGAGGGTAGAACCGCTGGTTGATGAAACCAATCCTTGCAAAGGCCGATGTCACTCCGTGATTGCTCAGCCAGGGATTCCGAATGGCAATGGCTTGCAGAAGCAAGTCCACCGAGAGTTTGTCCTTTTCGACGGAGCCCAGGCATATCCGGAAATGGTTGTTCATTTCAAGATTTCTTGATTCCTTGGCGTGCAAAGCGACTCGCTGAGATAGATTGGGTGAGCAGTACAATAGTGCAAATCATGAACCAGTCGCCAAAGTTGCGGGGTGGAAATTGACCATTTGCGCAGCAAGAAGGGTTTGCTTTCTTCCTAGCTATATGCCACAGCTTTGCATTCAACTCTCGGCCTTTACCCTACTTTCACACACACAGACAGAACGATAGACAGATAGACAGACAGATTACAGATTAGATTAGATTGGATTCGATTAGATTAGATAGAGATAGAGATAGAGAGAGAGAGATAGAGAGAGAGAGAGACAGACAGATAGAGAGAGAGAGAGAGATGGATAGATAGATAGATAGATAGATAGACAGACAGATAGATAGATTGATGGATAGATAGATAGATAGATAGATAGATAGATACTGTAATATAGATAAAAAAAGATAGATACGATAGATAAGATAGATCAGATAGAACAGATAGATAAGATAGATAAGATAGATAGGATAGATAGGATAGATAGGATAGATAGGAAAGATAGGAAAGGTAGGACAGATAGGAAAGGTAGGACAGATAGGATAGATAGGATAGATAGGATAGATAGGATAGATAGGATAGATAGGATAGATAGGATAGATAGGATAGATAGGATAGATAGGATAGATAGGATCGATAGGATAGATAGGATAGATAGGATAGATAGGATAGATAGGATAGATCGATAGATCGATAGATCGATAGATCGATAGATCGATAGATCGATGGATCGATGGATCGATCGATAGATAGATAGATGGATAGATAGATAGATGGATAAGATAGATAAGATAGATACGATAGATCAGATAAATAAGATAGATAAGATAGATAAGATAGATCAGATAGATCAGATAGATCAGGTAGAACAGATAGATAAGATAGATAAGATAGATAAGATAGATAGGATAGATAGGAACGATAGGAAAGATAGGATAGATAGGATAGATAGGATAGATAGGATAGATAGGATAGATAGGATAGATAGGATAGATAGGATAGATAGGATAGATAGGATAGATAGATGGAAAGATAGATAGATAGATAGATGGATAGATAGATAGATAGATAGATTAATAGATTAGATTAGATAGATAGATAGATAGGTAGATAGATAGATAGATCAATAGATCGATAGATCGATAGATCGATAGATCGATAGATTGATAGATCGATAGATCCATAAATCGATAGATCGATCGACAGATAGATAGATAGATAGATGGATAAGATAGATAAGATAGATACGATAGATCAGATAAATAAGATAGATAAGATAGATAAGATAGATCAGATAGATCAGATAGATCAGGTAGAACAGATAGATAAGATAGATAAGATAGATAAGATAGATAGGATAGATAGGAACGATAGGAAAGATAGGATAGATAGGATAGATAGGATAGATAGGATAGATAGGATAGATAGGATAGATAGGATAGATAGGATAGATAGGATAGATAGGATAGATAGGATAGATAGGATAGATAGATGGAAAGATAGATAGATAGATAGATAGATAGATAGATAGATAGATAGATAGATAGATAGATTAATAGATTAATAGATTAATAGATTAGATAGATAGATAGATAGGTAGATAGATAGATAGATCAATAGATCGATAGATCGATAGATCGATAGATCGATAGATCGATAGATTGATAGATCGATAGATCCATAAATCGATAGATTGATCGATAGATAGATAGATAGCTAGATAGGATAAGCTAGGATAGGATAGGATAGATTAGATAGATAGAAAGATAGATAGATAGATAGATTAGAACGATAGATAGATAGATAGATAGATAGATAGATAGATAGATAGCTGGATAGGATAGACTAGATAGATTAGATAGATTAGATAGATTAGATAGATTAGATAGATTAGATAGATTAGAAAGATTAGAAAGAAAGATTAGAAAGATTAGATAGATTAGAAAGATTAGATTGATTAGATAGATTAGATAGATTGGAGAGGTTAGATAGATTGGAACGATTAGATAGATTAGAAAGATTAGGTAGATTAGATAGATTAGATAGATTAGATAGATTAGATTGATTAGATAGATTAGAAGGATTAGAGAGGTTAGATAGATTAGAAAGAT
>CAMXCT020004094.1:0-42500 GCA_947184155.2 Cladocopium goreaui | reverse complement strand
TTACCTTCATCTTCATCATGTTTCTCCACATTATCCTCCTCAACATCACCGTTTTCCTCCTCCAGATCATCATCATTCACCTTATCATCCTCCACTTCATATTCCGCATTATCATGCTTGTCCTCATCCTCCTCAACATCATCATCCGCAACATCCTCGACTCAACATCATCATCCTCAACATCATCCTCCTGCACCTCATCATCCTCAACATCATCATCCTCAACACCACCATCATCACAATCGTCATCATCATCATCATCGTCATCATCATCATCATCGTCATCATCATCGTCATCATCATCATCATCAACACTGTCATACATTATCCTCCCACTCCTCCACACTGTTTGGGCTCTCTTGCCGGGATATTTTTTCTGCTAAAATCTGTTAAAAGGGTGATGTCCCATAGTAAGCTGGGCCCCTGACACCACACCTATGTCGCCATTGGATCGGGGTGCCTTTGATTCTTTGCCATCAGCTCAATATGTAGCCCATTATACATATTATACGCCCCCGGTTCCACCCGGTTGCTGCTAATCTCTCCCGGGCCCAGATTTGCAGAAGGAGCCTGCAATCATTTGCAAACATTCTTCTTTCTTGCTAAACAATTACTATGCGACCTCAAGCAGTCAAGGTTTCTAGAAAATCATTCCAGGTTATATATGTTTGTTTTGGGTGGCCAATTGATATATTACACAATATTACACATATGTATTTACATACGCTCATACGTACGTACGTACTTACATACATGCCTTACTTTGCATCACACCACATTACATTACATTGCATTACATTACATTACTTTACACTACATCATTACATTGCATTGCATTACATTACATTATACTACATTACATTACATTACGTTACGTTACATTACATTACATTAAAAACAAACATACATACATACATGCATACATACAGACAGACATACATGAATGCATGCATACATACTGACATACATACAGACATACATACACACATTTATATTTGTATACACAGCTAGATTTACTGTATCACATGTATCACAATGTGCCCCACCCGGAAAAATCCAGGGTTGCTCCACTGAGGGATGAGGCTCGACGAATGTGCACAGCCATGAAGGAGACCGGAAGTCGATCGGGGCTAGTAATATAGGGATTGGTTTAAGGGAAAATCTACAGGAAACCATGGATTTTCCCATGAAATTGATTAAGGCTTCTGGTTTCATTTTTCCCGAAAAAAGCCATCGTTAACCACACTTGGGAGAATGAAGATGGCATCATTTGGGGTAAGGTCCTCGCTTTTGAACTCGCCGAAGCGCATCGCTTTGGAGCGCGCCTAAACGCATCGCTTTGCCAGCGTCATCATCATCAACATCATCATGATTATCATAATCATCGTCACCAACATAATCACCATCATTATCATCACCATAATCATCATGATCATCATTGTCATCAGTGTCATCATTGTCATCATTGTCATCATTGTCATCATAATAATATATAATAACAATAATAATAATAATAACAACCATAACAATATTAATCATCATCATCATCATAATTACCATGATCATGATCATCATGATCACCATCACTATCAACAACCACAGATATATATATATATATAATATATATATATATCTATCTACCTATCTATCTATCTATCCATCCATCCATCCATCGATCGATCGATCGATCTCGATCTCTCGATCTCTCGATATCTCTCTCTCTCTCTCTCTCTGATCATCCTCATTAACTACCGGTAAGGTGGGGGGTGTTCAACTTTTTGCTGTCCTGCCTCCTTGTGGGTTTCTTGGGGTTGGTTTGATTTTCTCCTTCGTCCGTTGTGTTGTCCTGCCGTGCTGCTTGCCCGGTTTCCTTCCCCGGGAAGAACCCTTAAGAGTGGAATGAACCGTTCCAACCTTGCAAAGTAACTGAAGTGATGATGTAAGTAGAATGTCCCCCCCAAAAATAAACCCCAAATGGCTGGTTGTGAAAACTCCCCCTCCCTCCCCTGCAGAAATAAACCCTAAATGGCTGCTGTGAGCATAAGGATGCCCAAGGCAAGAGAGGAGTACGAACCCTCAGAGGGAAAGAAAACTGAAGAATGTCCCCCAATAAACCCCAAATGCTAGGTCTTAAACCTTCCCCTCCCCACCAAATAAACCCTAAATGGCTGCTGTGAGCATAAGGAGGCCGAGGCAAGAGAGGAGTAAGAACCATCAGAGGGAAAGAAAACTGAAGAATGTCCCCCTCCCCAATAAACCCCAAATGCTAGGTCTTAAACATTTCCATCCCCCCCAAATAAACCCTAAATGGCTGCTGTGAGCATAAGGATGCCCGAGGCAAGAGAGGAGTAAGAGCCCTCAGAGAGAAAGAAAACTGAAGAATGTCCCCCTCCCCAATAACCCCCAAATGCTAGGTCTTAAACCTTCCCATCGCCTCCAAAAAAACCGTAAATGGCTGCTGTGAGAATATCATAAGGATGCCCAAGGCAAGAGAGGAGTAAGAGCCCTCAGAGGGAAGGAAAACTGAAGAATGTCCCCCTCCCCAATAAACCCCAAATGCTAGGTCTTAAACCTTCCCCTCCCCCCCAAATAAACCCTAAATGAGCATAAGGAGGCCGAGGCAAGAGCCCTCAGAGGGAAAGAAAACTGAAGAATGTCCCCCTCCCCAATAAACTCCAAATGCTAGGTCTTAAACCTTCCCCTCCCCCGCAAATAAACCCTAATGGCTGCTGTGAGCATAAGGATGCCCAAGGCAAGAGAGGAGTAAGAGCCATCAGCCCCCTCCCCAATAAACCCCAAATGCTACAAGGTGTAGGTCTTAAACCTTCCCCTCCCCCCCAAATAAACCCTAAATGGCTGCTGTGAGAATAAGGATGCCCAAGCAAGAGAGCAGTAAGAGCCATCAGAGGGAAAAAAAACTGAAGAATGTCCCCCTCCCCAATAAACCCCGAGTGCTAGGTCTTAAACCGTCCCCTCCCCCCAAATAAACCCTAAATGGCTGCTGTGAGCATAAGGAGGCCGAGGCAAGAGAGGAGTAAGAGCCCTCAGAGGGAAGAAAACTGAAGAATGTCCCCCTCCCCAATAAACCCAAATGCTAGGTCTTAAACCGTACCCTCCCCCCAAAGAAACCCCAAATGGCTGATTGTGAAACCCTCCGCCTTACCACCCAAATAAACCCGAAATGGCTAGTTACCAAGGTCAGAGAGTAGTAAGAGCCATGACAGTGGAAGTGATGATGTAAGGACTAAATCTCTCATTGGCGTCGCTTTTTGGTAGAGGCATCGCTTTGGAACGCGCGAACCTTCCAAAGTGCTGCGCCTGCCAGTAAATCTGATGTCCGGTTTGTTGGGTGTGGTCCGATATAATATGATGTAGCGTTTTGTGTTCCAAAGCTATGCCAAAATGGTTGTGTTCCAAAGTGGTGTTTTTAACTGGGCTCCAAAGTGATCTTTTTACCTGAGTGAACCACACTTGGGAGAATGAAGCTGGCATCATTTGGCAATTTGATACATATACCAGGGCACTAGGGTTTTGATCCATTGGAGGATTGGTTGAGATCAGCAAGCAGTGCCAGTTCTAGCTTGGTCCTCTAAGGAGCTTCTCCTCAAAGAAGCCAATGTTTTGGAGCTTCAAGCGCCCTTAGTCATCTCTGCCCATCTTACAGGGACCTTTGGCTTGGTTAAGTGATGTTAAGTGGGGGATGGAAAGGGATTCCTTGCAGTATGGCTGCCATCACTTCGTGTGATTTTTACGCATTCAACGGGGACCTGATCTCCCTTTAGACTTTTGTGAGGCTTTTCGGATTCCTCTGAGCTCTGGGAGAATCAATCAGAGTTGAGCGCATTTCCGACCTGGAAGCAAGAATCCACGGTGTAAACAGATTAGACAGAGACAAAATTATCAGCGGCGTGACGAACACGAATCATTCAGATTCATGTAGTAGGCCACGGCTTCCTCAATCACTTTCTAGCAGTGATGCCTCCGCCGTGTACTTGTAGTTGATTGCCTTTCTTAGAGGGAGAGAATTGGAGAAGTTCCAGTAATTACTCATTATATATATATATTATATTATATATAAGCATTTTGAGTCTGAGGGTGAAGTCGGGAGAAGTTTCATGAAGGTCAGCCAGCATCAGCCAGCAGCATTTTGTTTACCCTCTGGTAATTTGACATAGCTATTGAAAATGGCCAAGTTATAGTGGATGTCCCTATTAAAATGGATAAAATGGTGATTTCCCATAGCAAACTGCTAGTTTACCAGAGGGAAACTCAGGAATTTGAATGCATTAAACTACATTTTCAACACCTTCGGCGAGCCCGGCGGGACATCGCATCTCTTCCTGGGAAATTATGTGAACAAAGGCCCGGATGGGGATGGGGAATAATTGAGACCGTTGCTTTGATACAATGGTGTTGAAATGTGTTGAAACTCAACATGCATCAAAATACCACAGAGAGACGCTGGGTAGATGTTCTTTCTCTCAATTTTCTGATGATTGTTTGTCGGATATGCGCCAGGCAGAAATGGAATTGATGTCATGATATTGCTCCTTTGCTTCAAGAAGAAGTTTCCTGGCCAAGTTCACTTGCTTCGTGGCAAACACGAATGTAGCAGCATTGCGCGTATCTATGGCTTCTATGACGAGTGTAAACACCGCTTTCCTTCGCGCTCTGGGGCAACTTGTCTTGCCTCAGCCGCTGATTTTATTTTCCTCGTATTGGCATTTCTTAGTTGTCATTTTGTAAGGTGGCATTTGGGTACAGATTGATTTGGTATCTAGGTGAATGTGTACTTTCAGTGCTATAAACTGTAAACTACCGTAGACAGATGGACAATGAAATCAAACCCCTGCTGTATTGTTTTCACCCCCACGCCCCGAAATTTCAATGTTGTCTTTGGGCTGCGCGCTTGGGTCCGGTGGACAAACAAAACCAAACCCTGAACGCAGAGGAAACTATATATATAGAGAGAGAGAGTTTTGTTCAACATTGAAATTCGGGGTGTGGGGTTTTACTTGGTAGATCTTTGTAGGGTTTGATTATTTTGTCCATCTACGACTTCAAGCTTTAAAGCACCACAGTGTGGGGACTTGGCTTTTGCAGGTGAAGCTCTTCAGGCAATTTGTGGAGGTCTTTGACAACTTACCTCTTGCTGCAGTGATTCAGAGACTTTGGTGCACTGTGGATGGGCCAGCGAAATCCTTAAAACCAGTTGGTAAACATCCCATTATTTTTAGGATTTCAACCATCCAAGGTGGTGCAGGATTTCTTCCATCCACAGTATTCTAAGAATATTGTAAGATATTGTAAGATTTGATTGTAGTAAGCATATCCTTGTAAGATATTGTAAGTCGTGGCCAGATGTAAAACCATGTGGGGACAAATGATCAAACGTGCCCCATTTTGAGCTACTCATGGTGTTTGTGAAAGTCGAGGACGTTCGAGGACCCCTCAGAGCATTTCCGCACGGAGCATATGATACTATGTGATTGTATTGTATTTGATTTATTTTGCAGAATTTGGAGCATCCAATTCAGAGGAATCAGTACTTGAAGCCAGTAACAGCCTTGGGATAGGTTCCAACTTCCAGGTCCAAACAGATCATCATTTTACATCATTTTACCAGCCCCGGACACTTCTTTAAGAGCGGATCTTTGATGGGTCAACTATCAACGATTTCTCCAATGTCATGGTGATTTGTTTTTAGTACTTACTGTTACTGTAATAACATATATGTATATATATATATATATGTATATATATATAACATGTGCAATGTATACATATATATATATATATGTTGCATAATAAATATGTATATTACAGTAACATGTTGTTATTATCATTATGAATTGAAGTATCCTTCTTATGTTTGTTGGTTGAGCCCCGGTTCATTAGTTGCTTGACGCTCGTACCTGTGGCTAGTGACCACCAGGCAACGGGGACATAAATATATTAAACGTTTGCCACGATAAAATTACATTTTACCAGTGCTTCCTATATTTTCCCATAAAATTGCTAAACTTATTGCTTAATGTTCACCTCTGATTTATAAACGTGGCCCCCCGCCCCCCCCTTTGCCCCTAAATAAACTTAAAGCCACCATCAAACTTGTTTGAATGTATTGGTTTTCAATACCACAATTTAAAATGATAATATAAAATTCAATTTCCAAAAAAAAAGGAATCCAACAATTGTTTTAGTATTGATTTAGTATTCATGTCATGGATTTAGTATTGAGTATTGATTTAGTATTCATTTCTTGATCAGCGGGAGGGAGAAGCTCAGTAGCTTTATTCAGGGTCAAACTCTAATTGGTGCTAAGGCACCTCATGGGGGGTACCCTTGATGAGTTGATTTGGAGTTGATTTTGGATAATTTGAATAAAGGTTTTGAATAGAAAGAGCATCCATCATTTTTGAAAATTTCCAGCTATCCTTTTTGAATAAAGGTTTTGAATAGAAAGAGCAACATATAGGATAAGCCAAAAAAAAAATAGGGCAAAAAAAAATGTTTTATTTAGGGGTCATTTATTATTTAGTTTGGGAGTTTGGTTAGCTTTATTCAGGGTGCATTGATAAATCGTAGGTCAACATTACTTACTTTATGTTGTCCCCTTTTATGCTGCGAAAACTTTGTTGGTTGGTTGGTTTAACCATCTTCAGTCCCAATACGTTTTGACCCAGCACTATTTGTATAGAATTATATATGTGCATATATATATATATATACACTAATATATTCACACACATATATATATAAATCACCAAATATCTATGTATATGAGATCTGAATTTCATCCACCCAAAAATGGACACATGAGATTTGACATGACGTAAGTCCCAACATCATGACATGGCACAAATCATGGCCAAAATCATCCAAAATCTCCGGAGATTTTGTCGCGACGCTGAGGAGCCGCGTTTTTTGCGTCTCTTCGGGTCTTTCACCGAAGCTGGATGACCTTGAAGAGCTGCGCAAGCTGCAACGGCCGCTGGAGGCCTGTCCAGGACAGGTTTTCCCCAAGGTGAGACCTACTGGTAGGTTGGTTTATAACTACCCTTTGGTAATGTAATTAACATAGCTATGGAAAATGGCAATCTATAGTTGATTTACCTAATAAAATGTGTGATTTTCATTGATTTTCCATAGTTATGTTGAATTACCAGAGGGTAACATTAATACAATACGTGAATGGGTTTACGGAGAGAGATGAGAGAGAAAGAGAGATACCAATTTAAGATAAAGTTGTTTAGCCAATAGATGCAAAAAAGTACTTTGATTAGGGGAGGGGATTATATTCATGTGAGCGCTCCTCTGGCGGTTCTGGGTTTGTCTCACAAATCAGGCTTTCCAAATTTCACGTTTTGTTTTCAAATAATAGCACGATGATAGACCGTGAGATTTGGGCACCCTATTCTCGGACAGAGATGGATTAAAAGAAAACACATTGGGAATAATATTAATATGTCCAACGGAACCCGCAACAATAGGTTCAACGGAAGCTTTCAACAATGGAACGCCCATAAGGAACCGCCTATGTCGAATGAATACGTTTGCTCAAACTAACCAGAGTTGCGATTGAAGGGTATTTTTAAGATACTGTACTACTGTACGGTTTAATATCATAGGGATTCATAGGGCAGGGATTTGTTTGACCAGGTTTTTTACGGCCAGTACTTGTTCTCCCAACCTCTTTGGGGATGTTTGACGTCGTTGTGAACCCTCTGCAGTGAATCTGCTGTCCTCCAAAACTGAAAGCCCCAAAGAACCTCAAATGAATCCTAAAGAACCCTACATAAACCGTGAATAAACCTGTACCTGTGGGGCGTAGTGCACGTGCTGCGGGTTATACAGCCCGATTAGCGGATACCCAGCGTACTTAGCTTTCAGCCCAAACCCAAACAGGCTGAAAAGCTAATCGTTCAGGATTGTTCAGCTCCGACCTTTTTTTGTTCAGAAACAGTTTGCCTGATTTTAATTGTTTTGTTTGTAGCTATTTCGCGCCGTTTCACGGGGAATAAGTTCCGCCCCTTGGAAATTTACAAGCGGCTGGGCATCATCTACAAGCGTATGTGTTGGTCCTGTTATAGCTTTGAATCTCTTGATTTCTTGGGGTCGGTAGTTTTTGTCTCTTTAGCACACATTTGGTGGTTCAAGGCCCGTGACATTCCAATAATAATTCATAGTTTGTATTATATATAATATAGATACAGCAGTACATATGCTATTTAGATTATTATTTAGTTTATTCCATCCTTACCTGGGATGAAGACGAATCGACTCATCATCCCTATCAATCCTTATCATGTTTTCTGGTTTCGAACTACCCCATCGCCGTCGTTCCATTTCGCTGTCAGGTGGGGTCGGATGGCTTGGTTTGCGACCTGCTGTGGTCGGACCCGGAGGATCACCAGCCTGGGTGGCACGAGATGGACAAGGGCATGTCGTACACCTATGGCCCCGATGTGGTGGATGAGTTCCTGAAGAAGAATCACATGGACTGGCCCTGACACGCCGAAATGGCATGTAAGTAATTTAAGCTTAAGACATTTAAGGCCAAAAGAAATCGGGAAAGCATGATTGAACATGAGGAACGGTGTTCTCTTGTTTTCTTGCTGCAAAGTTGGTGAACACTCATTAATTGTGAGGGTTAGATTTGACAAAATGGCAGAGGGGCCAGAGTTCTTTGAATTTATTATGTCGCTGACGTTGTTGTTGGATGCCAGCCTGCTTTTCCCAGATTGATTAGATATCCTCAAGACGCCACCAAGAGTGAATCAGCCATCATAGATTCTTCTGCAGGATTTCATTGTCCGTGGCACCCAAGTGGTGGAAGAAGGTTATGAGTTCTTTGCTGATGGGAAGGGTGTGTCAATTTTCAGTTTCCCTTCCTTTTTGGGGGAGTTTAACAACAAGGCCAGCGCCTCTTGGCGAAGGGAGCAAGGCATGTTCAGTGGACTCTTTTGACGGTGTTGGACGGAGGCATTGCTTAGACCTGTAAGGATTTGTTGAGTAGAAACTGAGATGTTGAACATGGATTGTTTTTTTTTTGCAATAAGTATATGAATTTGCATACCTGATTTATTTGCATTTTGTTTGCAAGAGATTTGATGATGCTTGGACGGGATTTGCATTTCTCATTTGCAGTTTTAGTGCATTGGGTTGGCTGCATTTTCTGTTGAATTGTGGAATTGCATGGTTCAACAGCAGTGGTAGGGTGGGATGCAGCGCTCTATGCTCCATCGTGCCCCAAGGTGATGTTGCTTGACGAGCAGCTGCAGCAGAGCTTGCACACCTTCGATGACACCATGCTCCCTGTGCCATCTGCATGATTGACGGTATGCCTAAGCCTAAAAGGGCGAGTTCCAAAATCCGCACGGATTTCCGAGTCATCTCCGGACCCTTGGACTCGGAATTCTTCCGAGATATTCCGAGATTGATTTGCTGATCTTTGCCCCACAAGTGGCCGTTCCGTTCTGATTTGCACGTCTGAAGAAAAGCTGCAGCCTGTGGACTGGCCAAGCATGATCTCATACAAATGGGCCCCAAATCAGGAGCCCTAAACCGCCTAAATTCCATGGCATGGTTTAGTCATGTTAAATCATTTTGAATCGCCATTTCCTCTATCAAAGGCAGCTCAGTTGAACAAATTCAACTGCGTTTCGTGTGATCAGCTTGTAGATTCTAGATGAGTGAAGTCTGAGTGAAGTCTTGGAAAGAGGTCATGACCGGATCATCGCAACAGATCGCAAAACAAATCTTGTTGTTTTGGTGGGGCCCTGGCGATCGAATGAGAGCACCCCCTCATTTGTTTCTTTTTTGCCTATGATTTGGACAATAGTTTGCATACTAATGATTGCATGATATCAACATATACCAACTCTGGGGAGCCATGGAAAAAGTTATTTACTTCGGTGCTGACAATGCCATCAGGCAGATGCTCTGCCCTCACTACATGTTCAGACCTCATTTGAGAAGCCCTCACCTGACTTCAGACGTTCATAGCGGTCATTGGTTTTGGACTTGGAAAACATATGCGCATCATTTTCACTATGCATCATGAATCACCAACGAAGCGGGTTCTCAACTTCACATTCTGAAGCACTGAAAACGGACACATTTGAACCGAACCATGGTAACATTGGACCTCCAACATCCTTTAAGTTTTGGAAAATACATTATCAAAGTTCTTCCTCTTCCCAAAATTCTTCAGCTTTCTGGAAGGGGATTTGATGTCCATGGCCCATTGGCATGGCAACCATGGCCCCAGCTGCCCCCGGCCGTTTTCTAAGGCGTGCATCACCATGGATCCCCAGTGCCAGGAGCTGGGCGAAAGCTTGCTGGAAGAGTTGCGGAAGCAGTGCTGGAGCTCAGCTCCCCGCAATTTGGCAATTTGAAGATTATTTGTTAGATAACTTCCAATTGATATACGGTAATTATATATATAATGTTATACTGTGAATTACTGTGATATATATTATATATCATATCCTGAAACTTGATGGCTTTATCACCAGAGAACTTTTTTTAAACGAAATCAACAGAATCCCTTTTTGGGCCCCACGTCAAGGACAGGCATTTTGAGTCCCTGCAGAAGCGCCATCCCATCACCAGCCACCAGCCGTCAGGTTGAAGCTGTCCCAGTCTCTGCGTAAGTGCTATGGAGAAATTGAGGCTGGCCTTGATCATTGGTGATGTAAGTAGATAATATAAACAATGGTATTATACTATTATATTGCTACTGTAATATGATAACTAATGCTATTATATTGAGTATCACAATAATATATTGTACCAGGGTACTAATGTATGCATATATATATGTATGCATATATATATATATATTATATAATGTGTGTGTGTGTCACATATGTATACTGTACCTCATTAGCCACCTTTTAAACCACTGTCCACTGTCTGGGTAAAGCATGACCCAGCCAGACCCAACCATGGCCTCTTGCAGGTCTCCACCTCCTTGTTGGTGCAAGGCGTTTGGTCGGTACCACAATCACAGGCGGACGGTCGGATGAAGTTTGGCATCCCAAGTGAACTCTCAACGTGTTCTGTGAAAAACAAGGACGGTGGGCCATCGGAGTATATGTATGAAATCTATGAGCCTGCTACAGTAGAAGAAGGTTGCACAAGTCTCATTGCCCATTCCCATCGGCCATGCCAGGCTTTGATTTTGCTTCTCACTCCAGAATGGCTTCTGACTCCTTTGGGTGTCCCTTGGTTGCCCTTCTGGCCAGAAAGTCTGTGTGCTCACTGCGTGCATTGTTTGCCCTTCAGCTTAATGTGCTTCGAAACATGAGACCATCACCTAAATCAACGGTAATCAGATTCCATGTCCGTGTATAGTCTTACCGGTGACCCGCTAACTAGCTGAAATGATGCATAAACTGAAGAGCCTAAAAGACAAAGGTTAACCTCTGAGATGGAGAGATGGAGATGGAGATGGAGAGAGAGAGAGAGAGAGAGAAACAAAAAAGGAATGAAGAGTGTGCTTTAACAGGTTCAGCCATAGTTCTACGTTTGGAAACAGAGTGCATACTGTTAGAGTATGAAATGGCAAGATGTTCACACTTGTTCTATGAAATGTAAATGTCATCTGTGTTACCTCATCATGTGAGTTGTGCTTGGTCCTCTCAATCCTCAATCCTCCATTTTTCAATCCTCTCACTTTCCATATGGCCAAGGTTGTCAAAAGTGATCTAGCAATGGGACCATTTTGTGCTTCTCACAATTGGCTTAAGATAATATTTACTGTATATGAATTGTTTATATATATATATATATATATATATGCACGTGTTTTCGCATATGTAACATGCATGCATTTATAGGTATATAGTTGTATTATATATATATATAAGGCATATATATATATATTGTACATATATATATATATTTATTTATTTATGCATATACATATATTACATGCATAACATATATATATGCATACCTACACCTTCCTAAGGGTGTACATTTTTGACCCCTATACTCAAAACTTGGTTTTTGGACTTAGGGTCACTTTTGTGATCTGGTTGAAGTTGAGGGTCAATAATTTGGTTTGGTCTATCTGGCAGCCTTTGGGTTCCAAATTCCTGCCACCCTTGGACCTTGGAGGCCCGATGGGATTCCATGATCATGCATCTCGATCCCACCACAGCTCTTGCATTTTTTCCAAGACCGCAATTGTAGCGAGGGTTGCATCCACACCTGTGCATGGAGGGCACTCCGGTTCATGGACGAGACATCATCTACTGTAAAGTCTGTCAGCTTGTCAATCTTGAATAGTTAGATATTGTTCACTTAAGTTCGTTACCACAAACCTGCTGGAATCCCCACCTTACCTGCCAGGCTTCATGGCGATTCGATGTTGCAAGTAGACTGCGAAGGCACCTCACTGATGGGCCGTCGTGGGAAGCCGGCTGTGGGGGGTCATGGCCACGAACAAAACCATGCTTACAACTGCAAGCATTTTGTTGGCTCAATTGTTCTAGAAGGATGGCTCACGAAAAAGGGCCTAAAGAGCTCCACCAATTTTGGGAGGATGAGAGCTTTGTCCGTGATCGCTTCCGGGCACAAGGTTCTTTGCTAAAATGGTCTAGTGAGAAGACTGTCAGCATCCCTTGCATGGCGAATATCAGCATCAATTACCAGGTTCTCATCATCATGGCAGACTTCTTTTGTCCGCTCCAGACTGGTATCCAGACCCCCAAGATTGGCTTTATTCGGGCACAGGCAGGGTCAAGGAAAGTTGGTTCAGTAGTGCTTGGGTTAACACACTCCATTGGAAGTAGATTACATTAGATTACATTAGATTACATAATTTGGGCATGTTTATTATGGTACCACTCATTCTTAAAGCCCCACCTTGAAAGGTCAAAAAGTTGCGAGCACTCTGCCAGTGTCCTGCGGATGCCATCAAGCTTCACTTGGATAGCTGGGGGTTAAAGAAACTTTGGTCCTATGCTTTGCGTAAGGCGGGAAAGGAGAAGACTGAATGCACTTCCAATCCCAAACGTAGAGACTCTTTACTGCATTTTTGCCAAACAAAATCATTTTTCTATAGCAATGGGGATGAGCCTAGGATCATATTATATACATATCTGTGCTACTTACTGCTCTTGATCTTTTTCCCTCATTGTAATACTATAGTTGGATTGGGCCCCAATATAACCCATGCCTTCTAGTTGAACCTTGGCTTTGCCAAGGACCATGGCACCCAGCTTTTCTATGACGTCTTGTTCAAGCACTGGGGAGTGAGGCTTCGCAAAGCCAAGCCTTCCAAAGTCCTGATGATTGACAACCCGGCCGATGTGAAGCAAGAGGAGCAGGACCTGCAGCGAGCACTTCGGGGAGATGAATGTGATGAAGCTGACACAGAAGTTGTGGTGGTTCTGGATGACCCATACCTTGATGGGATGTTTGTGGATGATGATAGCCCCGTGCAAGATGAGGAGAAAGCCAACCCAGTCTCTGATGACAAACCAACCTCTGATGAGAAGCCAGCCTCTGATGACCAACAGTTCGCCGAGGTCAACGCAGCCCCGGCCACCCAGAATTATGATGATGCGGTGGTGTGCTCCAGTGCTGATTCTTCGCTGGTTCTGGCTCAACTCAATCTTAGGATTATGCAGATCCAGTTGCTTGACAAGTAACTAGTTTGCCTTAAACACATGGTGTTCCAAATCGAAAATAAATTGGTATTATTGCAACAACAGCCTTGGGAGTTTTGCCCATTATGGCCAAGCATTGCCAATTATATGATAAATTATGTGCTAAAAATAATATGCTATAAATTATATTATTATATATATAATGTAGATTTATGTATACCCCATTTATACCATTAGTATATGTGCAAGTTGGCTCACCCAGGAGTATCCTCCCTTGCCACGCCTTGTCTGCCCAGGTTGAAGCGCCAGCAAAAGCGTGCTGCTGCACAGGAGAAACCTGTGCAGGTGAATGCGGTGAGTGAGGTGGCACCCGGAGTGAATGTTGACAACATGGACACGCTCCCCTACTCAATCATGGACCACAATGCCGACTTGTCCCCCATGCCCATGTCCCAGGGTGTGACTCCTTCACCTTTGGGGCCCGTTGAAGTCGAAGAGACCCCGCCCAAAGTTGAGTCATTGAAGCGGGTTTTGGTGCAGCAGTTTGATTCGATGTCCAAGGGTGATTCCAAACCTGAAATCCAAGCATCCCTGCCTGATGCTACTGGGGCTACTGGGGTTGGAAGGGAAACCCTACCTGATGGTGAGACCCTGCCTGATGATCCTGCGGTGAAAGGTGATGCTCCGGTGGGACATGAGACCCTTGGTGATGCCCCAGTACAAGGTGAGACCCTACCTGATGACTGTCCAAGCCTTTCTGAGATTGCTGCAGCTTTTGGAGAAGCTTTGCTTCAACCACAGCTTGACGAGCCACCTGTGACTTTGGATCACAGTGATTGCCTTGCCCCTGCCGAATCCAGTCAGGTGTTGGAAGCTGGTGCTCCTACTCCCATGGGCTCTCCAGAGCAACCGCCTGCGAAGTGCAGCAGCAGCAGCAGCAGTGAGGCTGAGGAAGACTTGGGGGGAGGGGTTGAAGAAGTTCCCTCACCTACCTTAGAAGAGGAGCTGGATGCTGAGCTTGAGGGCGCGGCACCTGTGGTCAAAAGGGTTGAGCAATACAAGCAAAAGACAGAGAACCATCCACCTGCCAAAAGGGGAAGGCCTAAGGCCAAGAAGGCTGAAGAACCCAAGGAACCCAAGAAAAGAAAGGCTTCAGAGAGCAGGCCCAAGAGCAAGGCGAAAGCCAAGGCAAAAGCTACTAGTAAGGCAAAAGCTAAGGCGAAAGCAGTTGCAGAGCAGCAGGCACCGGCAGCAGCTTTGCCTCCACAGCCAGCAGCACCTTTGGATCCGCCGCTGCCAGCACCTTTGGATCCACCAGCAGTCCCCCTGCCCAAAGCCAAAGGGAGGTCAAAGGGCAAGCATTACATGACCATTGACGACATCATTCCCCCGACACCAGCACCACCAAGACTGGCGCCATGTGTTGACAAGACCAATCCAAAGGACACACGTGCAGAAGAGGGTGAGATTGTTGGCAAGGGTGGGAAGCCCAAGGCTCCCAAGAAGAGGGGTTCTGAGCCAAAGGCATCATCCAGTGGGGTGAAGAAGAAGCGGGGGAAAGGAAAAAATGAGACACCTGAGCCTGTCCTTCCTGCTGAGCCTGCTCTTCCTGCTGAGCCTGCTGACTATGCTGTTGAGCCCGTTGCCGAAGGCCCTGCCCCTCAGCCGAAAGAGAAGAGTTTTGCTCGCAGGCCTCGTCCGAAGACTGAGCCTGCTGTCACCAAGTGGGTTCAGATCCGAGATGTCTTCAATGAGCGTGTCCGTGGGGAGATCATGGGGAGGGGCGTGCGCTTTCCCGGCACTTGGGAGGAGACGGGTGTTTCAACTAAACTTGGCTCAAAGTTGGGTTATATAATATATAAATTATGCATCACAGGGGTGGGGGCGTTATAATTTCGATTCAACTCCCACATTGTTATTGTATAACTGTTTTTCAAGTTAGCGTAATTTGTATAACAGTTTCATCTTACATCCCAGGAGCCTTGGTTGAAGGCATGCACAAAGAAGTTTGCCGAACACTATGTCCCTGATGATCTTTCTGAGTACCGTCAGATCGTGATCGATTGCATTCCAGCTTTCGTGGATCATGTGACACTGACCCTGATGCAGTGAGCCATATACCAGTTCCATTTTCTTTCCAACCGTGTGCATTCACACTGGCTGATTTGGGGTTTCTTTGTGCATGTGTGATCACATGCAACGCCAAGACTTGAGTTGATTGGAGCTTGGTACCATAGCGCAGAGGGTGACAAAAAAGGCTCCGAACTCCTTCCCAACAAAAATATTTCTGAAAGCCAAGACAAGTAACACCTGGTAATTCTATTAAATTCTCATGTTCAGGAATGATTGGATTGGAAAACTGGGTGATATAGTTCATTTTTTTTAGGGTAAGACCTCAGGTCCAACATGCCCTGCTGCCTCGTTCCCGGCATATGGAGGCAATGGCTCGCCGTGGCTGCATCAACCTGGCCAAGTTCGGTGTGGGAGCTAGTTCTCCGAGTGCCAACTGGGTTGGTTGGGTGGCATGCCACAGGATGTTCATGTGAAAGTGTTGCCATGTCTACACCACAACTGTCATTGTTCCTGTCCTGCAGCATTTCCAAACTCCATACTTACGCAACTGCACCCTCCGTGACAATGACGCCAGCTGAACTGGAAATCATGATTCGGAGACTCTTCACGCTGGAAGTACCGATGGAAGCATGGATTTAAACTTACTGTCGATATATGCATACTATATATATAAAAGGCTGAAGTATGACTCAAGTTGGGATATCTTCCCATGTACTGGGGATGTAGTTTGGACCACCATTCCTTTGCAAACTTAGGATGTTATCTTCTTGGTACTGCTTGTCTCTTGGATGGGGGTTCTTCGAGATGAGAAGTACCAAGTCTTTGAGTTTTTCGCTGGTGTGGCCCGCGTAGCAAAGGTGGCCAAACTTCTGGGATACAAGACTGCAGCCTATGAGCGTGATTTCGGTAAAAGCTCAAAGGTCAGAGGAAAACGAAGCCCAATGGATTTGAACAGCAATGCTGGTTTAGTGTTTCTTGGATGTTTTTTTCGGTTGAGCTAGGGTTAAGGGTTGAAACCATTTTTTTTTGAAACAATGACATGTCCTAGAGTCCTATCATTCCATCCCATCCCGACCATGCTTCAGGCTAGCAATCAGCCTCATCTTGGCCGGCGAGTTTGGGGCAGTAGCTGCATTGTTTGCGGTGTGCTGCTCCAGCTTTGTTCCTGTCAACCGGGGCACAGGTGGCCGAAGTTTGCTTACACCACTGGGCAATGAGGGGGTGCCCTCAGTGAGAAGATCGAACAAATTGATGTCAAGGATTTGGGGTGGTCAAAGGTTAATATAACCACAGAAAAGTTCATGCTGAAAATAAATATATGGGTTGGCCCCAATGAAGTTTAACGGTTAAACCATGGAGGAGTTGTCTTTTGAAGCTTCTACTCATCGCAGCTGGAGGTGTGATTTTACTGGAGAACCCACAGAATTCTTTGATAGCTCTACATGACCGTTGGGTATGGCTGGTGAATGCACTAGCCCGTTACGCTATTGAAGTTCCTTGGTTATTTTTTCCCACTCCATGTTCCCCCACAATTGCTGAACTGGTTTTATCATGTTTTATCCACGAGACTGATTTCAATTAATGTTTCTTGACTTTGAGGTTTACAAGGTGAGCTTCTGGATGAAAAAACACAAATCTTTGACATGGAAAAGAACGTGGATTTGGTCAACTTCCCCCATCATCCAACGACTAGATCTTGGCTGCCTCACTGCTGAAGAACGGCCAACTACCGTTAAAACAACGACTTCTTGGACAGACCCCACAACTGGAAAGAAAAAGTTTCAAGGAAACCGGCACTTGAAGGGAACACAGTATCTTTGGGTGCATGACGTATAGATTTTGATTTTGAATTACAGTATGTTGGCCCCAAATAATATGCATTATAAATGATATATGATGTATCAGTAACTGGTATTGCCTTCCTGCCCAGGCAATATACGTGGAGATTTGCCCGTAATGTTGTGCAGCTTATCCCAGCCTTCCGTGAAGAGAGGCGAACTCAGATTCCTCCGGCGGAGCTGGGCGGCATTGTTCAAAGCTGTTCACACTTCTATATATGGGTTATTTAAGTTATAAATAATATTGTAGAACTATTGTAGGATGGTTTATGCAGGCGGTAATTTGCTGGATTATATCTTTCTGGCTATTCCTCAAACTTCCTTCCAACCAAGGATGAATCCATACCGTTGCTGGAACTCTTCAAGAAGGGGAACTTTGAAAATCGATGGGATTCCCATGCTGACTTGCATGAATGCATCATGTACTGTAGAGGGTCTAAGCTGCTAAAAATTCCCTCTGAGTGGCGGCCCTGGTTGCCAAGCTCCATATGAGGGAGGTGCAGAAACCCAACATCGACGATCGTGCAATAAAATGGATCGATTTTTCATGCATGATTTTTTTCATGCATGCATGAATTTTTTTCATGTGCATGATTTTTTTTCATGTGCATGATTTTTTTTCATGTGCATGATTTTTTTCATGTGCATGATTTTTTTCATGTGCATGATTTTTTTCATGAATGTGCCAAAACTCAGGGGCGGTTCTGGCCGGTCTAGGGGCGGTTTTGGCCGGGTCCGGGGCGGGATTGCCCGGTCGTGATTTTTAGGCACAAATTTTAGGGGTCAGTTTCAAAATCCATGGCCCGTCATCTGTTATCCCAACAATTTTCGAGTTCAACCCTGATGGACGGAGTTGCCCTCATCAAGTCTGAACCTGGACTTACGCTTCCTAGTGACGATGAAGATCTTGACGCAGAACTTGAGCACTTGCAGGCTCTTATTTTTGATGAAAAAATGGATTTCAACCACAATTGTTGATCTTTAATATAAATTATCATACTGCACTTCCCTAGTAATAGAAACCCTTTTTGGATCTTTTTGGGGCATCCCTTCCAGAAACTTCGGGACCAGATCACCAACCAGTCCGCCTGTGGTGAGAAGCTTGATCTCGATGGTGAACAGCCTTTGGTAGAACCTGGGAAGACTGCGGATAACATGGACGAAATGTGCGATGAGGATCTTCAAATGCTGTTTGTTTTTCATGCGCCTTGTCAATACAACTTGATGTGGGTTAACAGTTATCCCTGTTAAAAGTTCAAGAGGCTGTCATAACTCTAGCCAGGTGAAGTTTGGGTTTCGACTCATGACATCACTTTGGGTTTTGGAAGGGAGGTCATGTGTTCCATACCCGCAAAGGTGCCCAAGCAAGAAGACACAGCGCCTACAGATATTGATGAGGCCTGGCCTCATTGATGCTTATCTTACAGGCCTCTGATCCCACAAAATGCTAAAGATGTGTAACCTATCCCATTGAATCCATAAAAAAAGGTTGTTGAATAAACTAACAATGGTATATGCCATAAAAAAAAACAGTCAGAACAAAAGGTCCCCCAGCAACCATTCTGTGAGACCTATATAATTTTGCTTCTGCCCGAAAACACAGTAGGGTCACCAGAGATTATTTGAGGGGCTAGTTGGAAACAAAGAATCTGCGGATTATACATGGTGTGTTAAAATGGTTGGTCAACATGCAACAAAGATTTGTTATAATGAGTGAAGTGATGTGATGTATTATTAAATGGTTGGCTCCCGTCCCCATCCCTGCCTCCATCGCTGTACAGGATGAAGCGCAACCGGCGCAACCCGCTGAAGATGTCCTGGACTCGCAGGAGGAGCAGGCCCATCAGGCGATGGAGAAACTTGCAATCTATGGTCCATGGAGGGCTGTTCCAATTTATCTGGGAGAATCGGATGGAAATTTGTTGGGTGGTGACGTTGGTGATGCCACTGCCGCTGTGGATTCGCCTACTTCAGCGGATCCATATCTCACCCTTCAGGATCAGGATTGGTTATGGGAAAATATGGAACCAATAACTTGTTGATAGATGGGTCCTTAATAATCTCAAGTTTCAATTGTTATACAGATAATCACTTATTAACTATGTCGTTGGTTGATGTGACCTTATTATGTGGGATGTAGCATTCTAACATCAATGTTTTCCAAAACCATATATATTAGTATACAAATTATCATTGTATAGCGCGACAGGGTTCTACTGATTCTACTGGCTGTGCAAACCCTGCCCAGGAGTTCAGCCCCGGTACTCAAGATATGATTGATCATGTTGGATCACTGGGTGATGTGTCCAACAGGGCTTTGCCTACTGAGCCTTCATCGGGTTCACAGGGCACTGACAAGGCCAATCATCATGAGCCTTCAATGGGCCCACAGGCCATTGTTGACAAGGCCAACCCCAATGAGCCCACTGACAATGCCAATGGGATTTCCAACCCAATCTCCAGGCAAAATGCAATGAAAAGGTTGAACAGGCTTTTCAAGCAACGTGCTGATGGGTCCTATGCTGTGTCAGAAGATTTGATTAAACAGTGGCGTGATGAGAGTGGCCGAGAATACCTCTTGTCTGAGTTTCAGAAAGCTGGGTACAACAAGGAATAGGGTTAGGGTTTTATGTTATTTCATGCCCATCTTGGGGTTGTATAGCCTTCAATAAATATATATGGAGTGACCTGTAATATCCTGTAATAAAACAAATAACTCACAAGATATGTACCCCACACATTTCCACCATCTGGAGATCCTCTGTTGGTGCTTTAGCCCCAATAACTGCTATTCATCCCTACTTTGGTATGCTGCAGGACCTGATGGTGGCAAAGTGCACGAAGCGCATCAAGGAGAAGATATCCGAACAAGACATGTGGGTTGATGGGGCGTTCGCTTCGGAGGAGGACATGAAAACAGAACTCAACTTTTCTGAGACCCTTGTTTTAAGAAGTAGTATCCAATTGATTTATCATGATATATATCATAAAATTACCTTTCATTTGAATCCATTGGCATCTCAAAACTTTGGCTGGTTGCTGTTCGGGATATACAGCACCCATGACTGTACCAACAATGTCCTGTTTTACTGAGGAACCGCATCAAAGCTGTCAAGGCTGAGTGTGCAAAGCACAAAGGCTGGATCAGGAGACTTACTAAACCAAAAACCGAAAACTGAAAACACCATAACTGGACCTATCCATGTCACAAGACCACCTTAGATTTCAGATTGAACAAATTCTCTGCAAGGAGGGACCGCTATGAAAAGCACATCCAGCTCTTTTGGGTCGAAAAAAACATGTGTGGCAAAATGCTGATCTTCGGTTGCAGTGTTTGTTGTGGCAACATGCTTGTCATGCCCTGTCCCCGCCACACCCGTTTAGATTATCAACAAGTGCGCCCAGGAAGAAACGCCGCTCCGTTCTTCTGGATGAGGATGAGACGGATGAAGAGTTCGATGATCATGAAGATGATTTTGAGATGAATGCATGGACTTTGTCAGCCCAAGACAAAGGTAGGTATATAATTCAGTTTCGGTTGTCAATGATACCTATAAGAGTGCTTCCCCAAAAAATGATCGATCAGTACTTGGCCCATTTGTTAATCAGAACTATGATAAATATCCCATTGGTTTTTATATAATTTTATATAAATATGCCAAATCCTGCTGGATGTATACTATGCCCATCCGGTCCTGCAGGTGCTGATGCCGTGACCCAGAGAGAGAAGTCTGAGGCTGATCGGGAGGCAGCCTGGAGCAAAACGCTCAAGACTGTCAGTTGGCCAGAGATGGATGATGATGCCTTACCATCCACTTACTGTGGCAAAGTGATGAACTGTCTGGGCAAATGGCAGCTGAAGATTTCTGACATGGCTAAGAGTTTCGACCAGTTTTCCGAACTGGATGAATGTTTGGAGCAGCTACTGGGTGAAATTGCAAACACTTTCAATCAAACATTATCAAATACTTGGTGCTGAACGATTGGTGTTATTGACAAAGAATTAGTTCAGATTTGTTTGCTATCATTTTTTGTTGCCCCCAAGGCTTAAACAACAGTGCCTTGAGCTGTCCAAGACTTTGAACGCAGCTGGTGACAAGTTGGCCGACACCAACAAGAAGGTTGTTCTTGGTGGACTGGAGCCGGTGCAACTAGTCTCCACAATGGTTGTTCAATACAACAAATAGCTTAAAGAATTAAATCATCAATGTTAACCTTCAACAAGATTGAAACCTTGCCTTAAGGCAACAGGATGAGCTGAAGATGGAGTTCAAGTCCGTTCGGAACACGTCACTGGCTTATATGATCTTATCTTACATGCATATACACTGCTTCACTGCCGTGAGCCCCCTACCACATGTTTGGACCATGTTGGGCCTCCAGTTGCGCTGCCCCAGGTGCATCGAAGCGCTGAACCTCCACAGCCGGGCTCAGCTATGGTCCTAGTTAGTCTGTTGAGGGTATCTTAATTTCAAGGGAAGAACGATTGTTGAAATCGATTGCTTTTTATTTGAGGCCATACCTCGCCCATACCAGAAAACTTCTGAGGAAGCGCAAGGCTGAGGAGGGTCAAGAGACACCCCACAAATCCGTGAAGCAGGAACCGACCCGAAAGTAGGTGATGTTTTGTTTACGCGGTGCTAAAAGCAATGAACCGCAAATTTGCAAATTCAATGAACAATTTGCTTTGACAAATGTTGGCCAATATAGCTTTTTTCGAAGCTGCTGGCTATCGATATGCAATTTGGGGATGCTCGAAAGAACCAAAGGGAGAAAAGGGATTGCAATTGCATCGGACTCCATGCAACTTAGATTCAATCAAATAAAGAGTTTGCATCAACACGCATCAACTTAGCTAGTTCTTCAAACTTCAAACTTCCAAAAATGGACACCCTGTCAACTGGATGGAGGTACGGAAGGCCATGCAGGCCCCTTGCTTACCCACATGGTAGAGGTGGTTGCTGATGGAGCTGGGGTCTCAACATGTCTCAGCTAGAATGTTGCTGACATCCGTTGGAATTTGCACTTTTCTCCCCATTGTTGTTCCCTGGGTTATATAATCTTTGCCCACGCATCGCAATGAGGCCCCTGCCAAAGCTCTCACTGAGCATCAAAATGCCCTGGCCCGGGACGTCGGGTCAAACAGGCAGCTCACGGAGAAAAATGCATCAAGGCATTTCAAACGGACAGTCAAGAGACATTCCTTTGCGGTGAAGATCCCTATGTCCAAGTATGTTCATGAAGAGGATGGCTCTGTCGTGTCTCTACCATGGATACGGCCTTCAAGTCTTTTACTCTACCTTCTGACTAGCTACCAGTGGTTACTCCTTGGTGGTTGTGAAGTGGTGGAACAAGCAGAGGCAATGCTGCAATCCTTTTGGGACAACTACAAAGTGAACCACCCAAGTCATACAGTATTTAACCGAAGTCCTGTACCATTGAAACGCACAATTCCAGTTGCACTACATGGCGATGGAGCTCGAACACAAAAAATGCAGCCCCTTGAGATATTTTCTTTGGAAGCAGTTCTGGGTGTTGACAGCTATCAATGCAAGGAATGCAGGCATGATCCTTGTGGTTGCCCCCAAACCAAAAAAAGACGCAAACAATTTGGGGACCCTTTGGTGCAATGCTTGAACCAGAAGCACCATAGTTATTTGACGCGGTTCCTGCTCTTTGCTTTTGCAAGCAAAGAACTCAAGATGCCTGGCCTCTTGCGTGCTCTTCTTCAACAAGTTGGTGATGACCTTGGCAAGGTTTGCGAGGAAGGGATTCAGACTCCACATGGTCGCTGGGGGATTGCTGTGGTTGGTTACAAAGGTGATATGGAGTATCACGCCAAGACCAGTATCTCCAGAAGTTATGCCAATGTAGGTCATGTGAACTTCATACGGTGTTGCCATGAATGTGAGGCAGGGCATCGAAATCACCCATTCGAAGATCCTAACCCAGCAGCTAGTTGGGTATCAACAAGGTACACAACACTTCCATGGGTCACTATGCCCCCGTTCACTAGCATTCCGTTTGAAGACTGGAGTGGGGATACTAATGCCAAAGCAGCTCTGTTCTTTCGCCGTGACAGTTTCCACATCTTCCGACTGGGCATTGGACGGAACTTTGTGGCTTCTTGCATCATCCTGATGTGCCACAATGCGCTTTTCGATGATGGTGAATCTGACTATAGTATGGAACGAAGAATGAAAACTGCTTGGTCTCACTTTTATTTGTGGTGTTCCTCAACTGGACAGCGGCCACAGAGCATTCGTAGTTTTACCCGTGACAAACTTCATTTCAAGAGAGGGTCATTCCCATATGTTAGCTGCAAAGGCAGTGACACTGTCTTGCTTCTGAAGTGGTTGATTTTTATCATTGAGCTCACCCGGAAATCTGTGGAGAATGCTTCTTTGAAACAAACACTTGGTGTCATGTTACTTGGTGCCCGGTCAGGCCTGGTGTTCACTCAATACATCCACCGACATGGCTTGTGGATGCGAAAGCATTGTGTTGGAAAACTACGCCTTGCAGTCAAACGATTCCTTCACTGCTACTCTGTTTTAGCAAAAGAAAGCTTAGACAATTCGATCTCACTTTTTGGGATGGTACCCAAATACCATTCTATGGCTCACTACATTGCTGATATTGATGATTTTCAGGCGAGAAACCAAGGTGATGATGTCCTGCTTCTCAACCCAGCTTGCTTTGATTGCAGTATGAACGAAGACTTTGTGGGTGCAGTTGCAAAACAAAGTCGCCGCATTGGATATAGGTGCTTGCTGGACAATTTGTTCTTGGCATACAAAGTGAAACTTAGATTTGTCATTAAACGCTACATGGAGAAGAAAGGGAAGAGATCATAGCAAATGATGTGGCTTGTCTTTGAGCACAGATCTGGCAAAGTCTCCAGGGGCGCTTCTTGAAAAAAGAGAAATGCAGGGGCAGATTCTGTATTGGAGAGGCTAGAATCAAGGCCAATTCTGGAGGGGCTGAAATTCAGCATACCCGGAGGATCTAGGTATACACATTTGGATAGATGTTCGCTTAAATCAATCCGTTTATTGCTGGGATCTCCATTCCAGGCTGCAGCACTCCGAGCGATCTTTCGACTGCGTTCGATGCAGCTGGGTTGGGCTCCAAGTTCTGCAATTTCCATCAATTTCCCAAGGTAGCTGCTGAGGGAGCCAAAAAGCATCAAAATCCCAGGCGATAGGCCATAGGATGCCATAGGTTTAGCTTACACTGATGGTTTTGTTAAATTTATTCCAGTGTCCAGCGCCATGACGCCATGGATTCGATACTTGCTGCAGCACATGGATATGGAGCTGTATGGATCGGACATAGTCAACGTACACACATTTATAATCATTTATATAAATCAACCAACCGGTCATTGATCACCGGTTCTTATACCATTTCAACTCATTCGTTTGATAGAATGATCATTTGAAATCATCAATCAGAAAAAAAAAACTAATATTGGCAATTGGGCCCACAGCTTCATGGCACATGGGATGGAGAGAAGCATCGTTAAACGTGTTGTAGTGGTGTGACGAATGACATCCACAGCGCTGAGGCCCTGAAGTGCTGCCGCTGGTGCATGTGACTGCCTTTCCAGATGGCCCATCCAGCGTGGGGAATCCCGAGTTGTCGATGGATACGACTGTTTTTGGGGTTGGCCATGTGGCAAATCACATCTCGATGTCCCGAAAAATCCCAACCAATTTGCATTTCCTTGGGTTCTGCTACTTCGGGCAAAAATGTTGGGGCATAGGTATGAACTGTTATGAAGCCAAGATTCCCAAACGGTTTTAGTCAATCATTTGACTTATTTAACAGGTTCAAGAGTTTTACCACTCTTTCCACACCTGCCAGGTGAGGGTCTCTAGATTTTATTAGAGTTACTTCCTCCTTCCGTCCTTCCTCTCCTTTCTTCCTCCCAACAGCGAACTCCAGATCTCAGTGGGCACTGCTGGACCTCAACCGCGAACTCCAGATCTCAGTGGGCACTGCTGGACCTCAACCGCGAGCTCCAGATCTCAGTGGGCACTGCTGGACCTCAACCGCGAACTCCAGATCTCAGTGGGCACTGCTGGACCTCAACCGCGAGCTCCAGATCTCAGTGGGCACTGCCGGACCTCAACCGCGAGCGCCAGATCTCAGAGAAGACGACATCGCCATTTGAAGTGGTGTCGATGGCCAGCAGGCAAACCTGAAGGCAAACTTGCAAAGGTTCATTTGTTAAGGTATAAGAATTGCGTTTGTTTTGGGTTGGCCGAAAAAAGAAATAAATGAATTCCTAAGCGTCCAACAATATGCCAACTTGATGTTAAAAATTCCACTTTCCGAATTGCATTGCAGCAGCATCCAGCACCCACGCTTCCCATTTGGATGGCTGCTGCAATTTCGTAGGGTTCCTTGCGTGCCCGGATCGAAAGTTTCGAGGCAGAACCATGAATTTCCACATGCCCTGGTGTCAGAAATGAACATCGTACTGTATGGGTTGGCGCATCTTGCCGCAACAGTTTGCGCCGTCAAAACCCAGAAATGCCACCACTTGCATAAAGCAACATGATGTGGATTGGCAGAACGCATGCCGACTTCATCAGCGTATCGGTTGCAGAAAGTATAATGCTGGGACTTGGACGCCCATGTTTCAAAAAGATTCTGCTGGGAGAAACAAACAAGATGCCAGAATAGATGCCAGAAAAAATGTCAGAATACATGCCAGATAGACTGCCAGAAAGAACCAGAAAGAGAATGAAAGAGATAGAAAGAGTGTCAGATAGAATGTCAGAATACATGTGCGATAAATACTTCCAGATGGTATGCCTGCAACTATGTCAGAATAGAGTGTGAGGGCGGGGATCACTCGAAGGAAAGTAATTTGGGGGGTACATATTCATGAAGAATTGTTGAATTGCGTGAGTGGGGTGTGTTCCGATTTGGAAATCCAACAAGTGGTGGAACAGTTTTCTTACATGTCCAAAATGTATTTCCTCGTTTTCCTCTACTCATGAATTTTCTTTCTCATTGTGTATCCTTAGCAAGCACATGTTGAAGGGGTCAAAAGCACGGCCCAAGAGTCAAAGCTGAACATTGCCGACCGACACGAACTGAATTGACTGAGACTGAGATGAATTCCCTGGTGAAACATCTTATCAAAAAAGGTTTTATGTTTTTGGAATGTAATCTCAAGGCATCTCCAGAGGTAAAGGTTTCTGGAGTGACATGTTGATATGAACTGTGTGGGAAATTGTGTTAGAAAGGCTTTTAAGGTTTGGAGAAACAATAAAAGAAAACTTGATTTTTTGAGAGACACGTTGACTAAGTTGACCGATATATTGAACCTTCAAAATATCAAAAAAATGTCTCTCATACATCTTAACATGTCTCCCAGGCATTTTAACATGTCCCTCAGACATGTTGCCTGAAAAAATGCCAAGATGTCTCTCAATCATCTTAACATGTTTCCCAGACATCTTAACAGTCTTAACATGGCACGCAAACATCCTGCCTGAAAAAAATGCCAAACTGTCTCTCAGATACTTTCACGTGTCTCTCAGACATCTTAACATACCTCTCAGACATCTTGCCGGAGAAAAAAAAACATGATGTCTCCCACAGATTTTAACATATCTCTCAGGCATCTTGCCCGTTAAAAAAAAAGTCTCCCAGACATCTGAACATGTCTCTCAAACATTTTCCCTGAAAAATGCCAAGGTGTCTCCAAGACATCTTAACATGCCTCTCAGACATTTTGCCTGAAACAAAAATACAAGACACATTGCCTGAGAAAAATGCCAAGATGTCTCCCAGACATCTTAACATGTCTCCCACATATCTCTCCGACAGCTTACTTAACATGTCCCCCAGACATCTGAACATGTCTCTCAGACATCTTGCTTAGAAAAAATGCCAAGATGTCTCCCGGACATCTTAACATGTCTCCCAGACATCTTAACATGCCCCTCAGACATCTTAACATGTCTCCCAGACATCTTACCAGTACCAGAAGAAATGTGGCAAGATGTCTCTCAGACATCTTAAAATAACTCCCAGACATCTTAACATGTCGCCCAGACATCGTGCAGTTTTTTTGTATTATCAGAAGTGGTGGAACAGTCGAAGGTGGCAAAAAATAAGTGGTGGAAACACTTTTTTCCACTAAAAATAAGTGGTGGAACGCACAGAAAAATATTTGAAAAATAATATGTCTCCCAGACATGTTAAGATGTCTGGGAGACATCTTACGTTGTCTGAGACACATTTTGGCATTTTTGTTCAGGCAAAATGTCCGAGAGACATGTTAAGATGTCTGGGAGACATGTTAAGATGTCTGGGAGACACCTTGGCATGATTTTCAGCCAAGGTCTCTGAGAGACATGTCAAGATGCCTGGGAGACATCTTGGGATTTTTGTCCGGCAAGATGTCTGGGAGACATGTTAACATGTCTGGGAGACATCTTGGCATTTTTTCAGGCAAGATGCCTGAGAGGCATGTTAAGACTTCTTATGCAGACACCTCGGCATTGTTTTCAGAGAGACATGTTAAGATGTCTGGGAGACATTTTTCTCGCAAGATTCTGAGAGACACGTTCAGATGTCTGGGTGACATCTTGGCCTTTTTTTCAGGCAAAATGTCTGTGAGAAATGTTAAGATATTACCTTGCCTGTGAGGCATTTTGCTTTTTGTCCAGGCAAAATGTCTGAGAGACATGTTAAGATGTCAAGGAGACAGGCCAAGATTGTTGGGATACATTTTTTTTCAGGTAAGGTGTTTGGAGAGACATCGGGCTTCAAACTTTCAGCAATTTCCTGGAGAAACAGCCTAAAATGTTTTTGCAGACCGACTGTGGCAAACTTTCCAAAAGATAATCTACAAACTATTTTAAGATGTCCCAGACATCTTGTCTGAACAAGTGCAACATGTTTTGGGAAATGTTTTGCTATTTCAGGTTGCCCGATTTGTTAGAAGTTTGAAGTATCAGTGACTCTACCCTGTTCTTTGCAGCACATTTCAGCGCCAACTCACTGACACATCAATCATACCTGGAAGTAAGTGGAAGCCATCAACTACATGTTTGATTGAATTTCTCAATATTCTACAAACTTTTCTTGGATAAGTTGCAGGGAAACAGAAGTTTTTGGAGCAAAGACGGTCTTGACACCAGGGAGGTGCCATCAAGGGCGAAAGAGTCATCAGCGTGTCAGGGGCTGGCAAGGGGTCCATGAATTTCAAGAAATCACTTTAGATATCATTGATATCATCATTGGCACATATAGGAAGGCAGCCCCTCATGAAACCACCAGGGTTTGAATCTTGTACGTTGGTGTGTGTTTTACTCCCAGGTAGTTTTCAACACTTATTCCTGACCAGGGTGGTTTCCACCACTTATTTTCTTCTAAAAATCAGGGCTCACGAAATTCAATATGAAGAATCGCGCGCAGAGAAGGTCCAAATGCGCCACCCTTGCTGAGGCGCTTAACGCACCATCAGGGCAGTTGCTGCGCGAGGTGTTCGTTTGACTTGCAGCAGTTCTTAATGCGTGGGTATAGGTCCGAACCTTATATATGTATATTAAACATGCATATATGAGATGTTCTATGTATTTCACAAATACAAACACACAAATACATGTACATATGTACATACATACATTTCGGGGAACAGTTTGATTTCTGTCTCAGGTTTTTTTTAACACAGTAGCGCTCGGGGCATCCCAGTCTCTGAGTGCCCAAGTTTGAAAGTATCCCCCTGCAGATGATCCTCCAATGTCAGGCAGCAAGTTCTGGCAGTTGGGGTTGCCCTCACCTCAGTGATATCGTGGGAACACAATAACAACCCAAGTCAAACCTCTTTATCCAATACACTGGCATGGATTGGCCCCCAACAAGTCAAACAGAACAGGGATTTCCTCTGTTACACCCGGTTCATTTTGTTTCAAAACGCACCATGCATCACTCCCTGAGGTTTGGACAGTAACCTTGGAGCAGCCTGGGAGTCCCAGAGATATGGTCACTGGTGTAGGGAGTGGGAGAACATGGTAAATATTGGCCCCAAAAAAATTGGATGTTGACCTTGTTGACTATTTACCTACCATCAAAATTCATCGTTTAGATAGTTTAGATTATTACCATCTGAATCATATCTCATTTTGTATATATAATTGTATATATATATATGTGTGTTATTGTGTGTGTATGTTTACATATACATCATAGTACAACCTATGGCAGAACTGTATCTGTTTTCCATTCTGCCAGAAGATGCCCAGGCAATCCCCCAAGCTGCTGCATGGGCAGCTCAGCGCTTGGAAACCCTTTTTGCAGGGAGCCACAGTTTTCGGTCGCCCGGTCGCCGTGAAGAACATGCATGCACTTTATATAATTTCATTATAATTGTGAATCATCAACATCCAATGTAAGAACATAATATTATGTGTTTAAATGGCACGTTGATGATTCACACTATAATTATTTGATACGATTTTCATGATGCATTTTCTACAATGAAATGATGCCGGTTTTGAAGTTTTGATGCCCAACACGATGAAACAACGGTGGGTTCCTGGCCTTGGGCCTAGTCTTTTACAACCTGCACTCGTCTCACATGTTCCCTTGTCTGACCTACTTTTTCGACCAAACACAGAATTTGAGAAGTTTGCAGTTTCATCATCAATCATCAGAAGTCGGAGGACCTGTGGCAGACAGGAGCGAGAAAAAAACGTGGCATTCCATTTCTACGTGTTTTTTTCAGGATCGTGGGGCAAAAGTGCAGAAAGAATCTCCCGTGATAGAGAAGGGAAGGTAATACATCTGAATTCCATGGCTGAACAACCCCTTACCGAAAGTGTGATTGGCAGGTGATTACCTTGACCTCCAAGATTGGGCTGTCTAGAAAAGACCTTGAAAATCAGGCTTAAACAGGGAAGGAGATGCCGTTTCCCTTGGGCTTGCTGTTTCCCTTGGGCTTGCTGTGAGGATGATGTGACTTTCCAAGGGCCTTAAAAAAATACTGTAGAACACTATTTTGTTGATTTGTTTCTACAATTTTTGAGGCATCACTCTCTTGCCCTAGGCTATTGTTCATACATGAACCTTGCTTTTTGATTGGGGCCTAAGTTCGCACCATTTAATCATTTCAGCTTAGGTGCGGGAAGGGGCTGAGTCTGGTCAGATGCTTAGAGGGCTGCAGTTACGTAAGGTTTGGGCCAACCTGTATAGTACGGACTACGTTCGATGAGGAGCAGAAGCCGTGCTTTGTTCGGAGCCTAGGTGAAGACAATACGCGCTGATCTTGGAGTTTCTGTCAATTTCTGTGTGGGATGTGGCAATATGTGGCAGTTCAGCCAGAAATAGACACCCACATATTGGGTCGAGGCCCGCCAACCTGGCCTCCCGGCGGCAGGAAGCCACCGGCCTGACACAGGCCCAATAGAAATGGGGAGAACGGAATAACGATGAGATTTAATGGAATTTTAGCCAGCCAAAATCAGCCAAAACAACCCAAAAACATGTTAAAGCTTTGGGGTTGCAATTGATACGGGTGTGGCCGGAGAAACGGGATTGTGACTTGATGGTCAATGTGGCACGCGACGGGATGACGTGGGCATTTCAGCCGATGGGGATTGAAGCAGTGAAGATTGAAAGATGCATTTTGAAGACAATGGTATCAACCTGTACGTGCTGTGAATCTACAGTGCTGTCACGATCTAATTTCCTTTGCAAAACTGCAGAAATGGGGGAATTCTCTGTTTAATGGGGGAACAAAAGTCATCCAGCCATTCACTCTTTCTTAGTGGGAGCAGAGAATCCTGACTTGTTTGATCATGGAAAGCTGGGGGTGCCTCCAGGAACCATCGGACCATCAGGAGCCCTATCTCTGGTGGTTTGAGGCGTACCTTTTTAAAGATCCAATGCGTTCAACAGCCATAAACCTGCCATTTGGGGATGGCCTTCACCATCCAATGTTTTTGCCACATTATATAATGTTATATTCCATCCTTACCTGGGATGCTGATCCCAGCGTAACAAAAACAATACTTGAATGTAACATGTTAATAAGGAAAAAGGCATGGGTTGTGTGGATTTGTGTGGGGTATTTGTGGGCCTTCCGCTCCTCAGACCACTTGGCGCCGTTCTCATGCGCAGATGGCCTCAGTTTGGCCAAATTTGGAAATTTGACTGCTGTGGCTTAACATGACAGGTGGCATTGTCATGAATATCTTCCATGTAGAGACTGTCCTGAAGTGAAAGGATGGCTTTCTCACCCCGCATAAAATCCACATACTTTTGACTTTTAACCTGCTGATGTTCTTCCGGCTTGGGCTTGCAAACAAAACTCATCTGGGAAGATCCCTGACACTATTTCAGCTGGAACCGAGGGGTGCATGCCTAACTTGAAACTCCCCAGGTATCCATAAACATTGCAAGAATGCCGCAAAATTCGAGTTTGAAAACCCGATGCTCATGTTTTGTTTCTTGATGAGAATATGGTGAGGGTCTACAAAGATGATGCTGACACTTTGTTGCACTCAGCTTCTAAGGTCACGGGAGCGGGAGCCTGTTGAGGCTGTATGGCAGGCGTGCCGCAGTGACGATCCACTCCTGCATGTCATGACAAAACTCTGAGCAAATCGGCTTCTGAAGTTTGGACCTAGCCCCTCTCAAAAAAAATACAATATATAACATTCGGATCATTGGGAATGGTCCGCTTCCGCTAACTCCAATGACCATTTTCACTTGTTTAATGCGTGACCCTTTTGGTGCCACTAATCAAACATGGAGGACTTTCCTCAGAATGGAGCGAAGTCACCCAAGCGACCTCGGAACATGCACCGTCCTCAGCACATTCAGATCATTCAGCGCGTGCCAAGCTGCAATCGATTCCTTTCATGGCTGCAAATGCCAACGCAATGTCCATTAAACTTAATCGCCGCATCAGAGGGTCACTAAGACATCTAAGACTGATCCAAAAGTCCGGATTTCGCTGGAGATGCATTTGATTGAGGGTTTCTTTTGGCTGGTCGGTAGGAATGTTATGCTGCAATGTTTTTCTTTCCTCACATTTCCTCGAAGACGATCCAGATTCTTTCAACTTATTTTAGGCTTTTGCAGGATAGATCGTCATTTTTTCGATCATTTCTTGTTTGCTGATGATTTCATATGATTTCCATATTCAACATCTCATAAAGTGGGTGGTAAGTAGTCTTGCCAGATCCCCATGTTTTGTTTCACATGAAAACTGTATATAAGATTATATAAGACAATTATATAAGTATATAATATGTTTATTATCATTATTATTATATATATAAGTTATATAAACATTATATATATATACATATTCACGTGTTGCAACCATCTCACATCCACGCCATACTCTATGGGTGCCGTGGCCTGAATGTCAGGCCCAGCCTCAATGCAGGCCTGACGCCCTGGATGTGCATCCCAGTAATTGTAATGTAATGACCGTTTACCTTTTATGATCCAGTTTTATAATGTTATATATTTGGGTTATATAGTGGATGATTACATGTATATATATATAACTCATGTATATGTATATAAGTTATATACACATACATGTAATATTCCAGTTTGTTTTTTTGGATCTGACAGAAAGACCATGAAAAACCCGGGACTTGCCACAGCGGCACTTCTGCTGGCATTGATGGATGTGTGAAGGAACCTTTTTTCTGGACATCTCAAGGGGAGACATAATCCAGTTTTAATTCATACATCACTGGAACGACGGTTAGTAGGATAACTATCCCAATTGAGATAATAGCCTCACCTCAGGTTTGTGAAGTACTGTACATAGTTTAATACCTAGATATCTTTTCCTTAGTTATACATAGCTTATTGTGTCAATGCTGTCCATTTGTTGCCACAATTTGATTTACCGATGTATAAAAAACAAACGACATGTCGCTTGGGGGAATCATGAAACAGTCACATATGTCACATATCTAAGTATTGTCATTTCACATTTATTGGCTTATTTCAAAACGTGTTGGCTCGGAATGTCAGCCCTGGATTGATACGCTCTCAGTCCGTTATGCATTGGGCTGGTGCGATTTGCACTTCGAAGGATCCTGGGTTGCCTGTTGCCATTAGCCTCCAGTAAGTTAACAGTTCGACCCTGACGATAGCCAATTTTGTTGGTGGAAACGAGTCTTCCAACCAATCAATGGGAATTTCAGGACCTTAAACTTGAGGTACTGTACTATATAAAACCATCTTTGGGTGACATATCCCCTAAAAAAACGCCCCTACAATCGGCCTGATATATAGGAGGCACCTCCAATTTAGGTACCTGAAGTGGCCAGTGAGTCTATGATTGATGGTAAATGTTGCCATGGGCCAGGTGCCAAAGGTCGAAATGGTGAAGAGCCGGGCGCCCGAAGGGGTGATATTTGGGGATGGTTTCTTATTGGTCTTACATGGGCTTACCACATATAAAAATTAGAATATCATTCCAGAATCATTTGGATACCATTGAATTCATCAGATATAGATAGATAGATAGATAGATAGATAGATAGATAGATAGATAGATAGATAGATAGATAATTAGATTAGATTAGATTAGATTAGATTAGATAGATAGATAGATAGATAGATAGATTAGATTGGGCTTGGTTAGATTAGATTAGATTAGAGAGTTAGATAAGATAGATAGATAGATAGATAGATAGATTAGATAGATTAGATAGATAGATAGATAGACAGACAGACAGACAGACATACAGACAGACAGAGAGATAGATCAGTAGATCGATAGATCGATAGATAGATAGATAGATAGACAGATAGATAGATTAGATTGGGTTTGGTTGGATTAGATTAGATTACATAATTAGATAAGATAGATAGATAGATAGATAGATAGATTAGATTAGATTAGATTAGATTAGATTAGATAGATAGATAGATAGATTGCTAGACAGATAGACAGACAGACAGACAGACATACAGACAGACAGACAGAGAGATAGATAGATAGATAGATACATCGATCGATGCATGGAGAGATAGACAGATACATAGAGAGATAGATTAGATAGATTAGATAGATAGATAGATAGATAGATAGATAGATAGATAGATAGATATATAGATATATAGATATAGATAGATAGATAGATAGATCGATCGATCGATAGATAGATAGATAGATAGATTAGATAGTTTAGATGGATTAGATGGATTAGATGGGTTAGATGGATTAGATAGATTAGATACGATACAATACGATACAATACGATACAATACGATAAGATAAACTAGATTAGATATATTCATAATATTAGATAGAGAAGATAAGCTAGATAGATAGGATAGATAGGATAGATAGGTAGGTAGGAAGGTAGGTAGTTAGGTGGGTAGGTTGCTAGATAGATAGATAGATAAGATAGATAGATAGGATAGATAGAAAGCTATATATAGATTAGTTTTGATTAGATTTGTTTAGATTAGATTAGATAGATAGGTATCATATATACATACATGTTACAAGGTATATGTAATGATCTAATGTCACCATGCACCCAAGTCAAGCCTGAAAGCTGTTTTTTTAACCGAGGCGAGGAACGGACAAGACATCGCCTGGAAGCCAAACGAAAATTCCTGAAAATTCCCGGATTTTTGTTTAAACACTTGGATCCAGTTTCAAAGTTCCAGAGAGCTATGGTTTTTTGTTCCAGCTATTGTGACAATTGTGCTGTGTTTTTTTTAAGGTTTTTTGTTGTGTTTTTGTTCACCCAGATGTGGCCCTTGACAGATCCTGACAGAATTGTGGCCTTTGGCTGAGGCTTCGGCAAGTGGCTGAGAACGCTGCGCAGGGAGCCAAAGACATTGCCAGCCGTGGCCCGATGACTTCCTCGGATCTAACGGCACCTTAGACCTTAGACCGTTTGAGACGAGAAGATACCGAGAATACCGAGATACCTATATTTTGTTCAATTTCCACTCTTCTAAATAGGATATGTCAAGGATACTATAAGGATACTATAAGGATACTCTTGTGAAGGCGATTCCGATCCCTGAAATCCCCAAATCTGCGGGCCCGTGGTGGCCATCCGCTGGAGGCGTCACGTGGATGATATGCATCAGCACCGGGAGGGTCTCTCCAGGTTGCCCAGACGGGCATCTGAGCAGCTTGAACTGAGCCGAAGGACAGGGAGTTGGATGGAATGAGATTGGTTTGTTTGTTTGTTCTTTGCTTCTAATTCTACCTTTTGATTTATTTTGATACCCTCTGGTTATTTAACATAGCCATGGAACATGGCCCATTTATAGATGGTTTACCTATTGAAAATGGTGATTTTCAATGGCTATGTTAAATAACCAGATGGTATATTTTGATTAGGAACGGTTGAATGGTTGAACCATCGGCATATAGCGACTTATGGTGGCGTGTGATGGCGATCGGCGGCCTCACCCAAGGCCGGGACTTCTTGCCTCCATCAGCCACAAAGGCTGGTGAATGATGGGTTTAGGTAGCGCCTACCTGCGCAAAGCTTGGTTGGGGAGGTTATATATTAATAGTTGCTGGATGTTGCTGGCAACCTGTTACTTATTATTTTTCTGTTCAAAAGATAAGTAGCTATAGGGAAGATACCCTGGTATACCCAGGTTATGAGTTGCTTTTGGTGTGCTGGGGATCTGGGCTACCTCCAGGTGTTCCAAAAGCCATCGTGAAAGATTGGGCTGGGCACTTAGCTGCAGGATGCCTTCATTTCGGTCTGTGACCTGGGAAATGCTGGGAATGGACCAAGGCCGATGCGATGCGGGATGTTTTGGGCGTTGGACCCTTGGAGGGCTCCGAAGGCTCATGGCCCCCAAAATTCTTCAGAGGCTGGAGAGGAACGGTAGCACAGCGTCAATACCATGAATAGATGAAAAACAATATATATATATATAATATGTATATATATCTATATCTATATATATATCTATATCTGTATATAGAGTAAATGATGAGTGCCATCATGATATACATGATCATATTATGTGAATTGTGTTTTTGTTTCCTTGCGTTTGGACGGGCAGAACCTTCCGCAGCATTGTGAGATCCAAAGTTGCTACTTGTGGTATTGACTGACAGTGTGGCAGCAATCAACAATCAACAATCAACAATCAGCAATCACCATCACCATATTGATAACAATAATCATGATCATTATCAAGCCTCGCAGTAGCTGGTAGCACCGCCAAAACGCACCCTCACTCAGAAAATGAACCCCGACACTCCAGCACTCGTCAGCCAAGGTTCCAAATGCAGAAGGTGCATTTCCTGAAGGTGCCGCCGGGCTGTTTGGGCCTTCTTACATTCAGGTGTTTCACCAAAAATGATTGTTCTTGTTTGAAGGAGTATAGATGCACTGGTTGCTGGTTTGGAACATTCTTATATTTTTCCATATATTGGGGAATAATAACCCCAACTGACTAGTATTTTTCAGAGGGGTTGAAACCACCAACCAGTGCATATAGGGTCAAATGCGCAGGTGACAGCAACTCCAGACGCGGGCTCGGCCACCTGGAAATGGCGAAGCTGGAAGGGCAGCCGGGGTAGCCACAGATCTTGTTGGGTTGTAGGGTTCCGGATGGTTCCGGTGACCTTTCATTATATTACCCTCTGGTTATTTAACATAGCCATGGAAAATCCCTTATAAATGGAGGTTTTAATGGGAAAATCATCTATAAATGGGCCATTTTCCATGGCTATGTTAAATAACCAGAAGGTAAATCTTTTGCGTATTTCCCCAGCAACTAATGCATATGGAAAATCACCATGTGAACAATAGGTCAACCATGTGCCATAGCTTCAATGGATTGGTTTAAGGGAACATCTGAACCGGAAACCATGGGGTCTTACAATCAAATATAGGGGTTTCATGGAGTTCCGGTTTCAATTTTCCCTAAAACCTCTCAATGATATGATCGTATCATTAACTTTCATTAGTTATTCTTGGATGATTATTACCCTTGGTTATTACATTATTATGGATCATCATCGAATCATGAATGCCCTCCCGACCATTTGAACTCATTTTACATCATCTGCAATACGGGCATACCCAAGAATGGATAATTAGGTAAGTTTGATAAATGATGTAGCAGGGTATAACAATTGGTGATAATGGGTGCGACTGGGCCAATATGGGCTCATTATTGTATCTCAGGGCTGAGACTCCTTTTTCATAAGAGCTAATCAATAGTGTTCATGCAACCCGGCCATATTGGCTTTCTACCACAGTTCAACGAAATTGTTGCAGACATGTGAGCATTCAAGAGCACCCCTTATTAAAAGTTCAGAAAGTGAAATTATATTGATGTCAGACAGTTAATGATTTCTTGACCAACGCATCGGTAACTCAATGAATTCCAATCCAAAACCACGCACGACAGCCATCCGCACAGGCGAACAAAAAATATATTGTAGCCTGCCTTGGGTGAAACATATTGTTAATCACGCTGTGTCTATTTGTTGTTTACTCTAAAGCCTTCTAAATGATCTGCAACAAAGGACGCGCACACCCACGAAGGCGCACACTCAGCAATGAACAAATGTGGTGCTGCAGGTCCAAAGACGCAGCGCTGCCACCTGTCGGTGCCTTGCCTGTGGTTGGTGCTGTGGAGAGAATCGATCTGAAATGCGTTGGAACATGGAGGATTTACCAATTTTAGTCTTGACAACATCAGTGGCTCAGTGGCTAGTGCTTTCCGACTGAAGTGACCAAGATGCATCAGACATGTTCGGTCGACAGCCATCAGATGCCATCAGTCATTGCATATGAAGCAAGCAATCCGTTCCCCATTCAATATGATTAAATCATATTAAATCCCCATATGAAATTATCATAAATTATCTAATTATCTATATTAAAGCTGTATGATTCTACAGAGCACCATCACCAACTGCCAGGCGCCTTTGTGCCACCCAACGCGTTGCAACCTTAGATGGCAACCTTGGCTATAGACACATGTGCACAGAAGTACATGTTTTTTCTTAAAAAAACAAAAACATATGCGTTGCATATATCAAATGATTACACACACACATACCAGTATGTATATATATCTAGATATGCAGATAATAAGCATATATGAGCATATAATATATGTTGTGCGTGTGTGTGTGTGTGTTTGTGTTTGATTCATTTCACTTGGACAGCCTTATGGCCAGCATTAGCCGCCACCTGCTTTTCACGCCAAACTTGCAGCGCAGGCCTGCGCCATCAGAGAAGCCTAGGCCCGATAACAGAGGGTTGGAAACGTCGCCGTGGCGGCTTGGGCCTTCATCTTCACTGTTTGAGATCATTGCATTTTGTGTTTTACGACACTTTCATAGACATGTCATTTTGACCAACAGCTGTATGAGTCCTTTGGATGGTCGCAGTGATTCTTGTGGACCTAGTCGTGGCTGAGCGGACTTTGATCTTGGCCAAAACTTGTGGCCAGGAGGAAATCACAAATCGTTCCGCCGTTGTGCCTCGATTACATTCTATTATGCCTGGCTGTATGGTTCTGAAATTGCAGCAACAGATCACAACAGCTTGACAGCCATAGTCAGATGTGTCAGAGGAACAGGGCCCCAAATTGTTCTGATCCTGAAAGGCTCACTCCAAGGATTGTTTAATGCCATGGAAGATCATGGAAGGTTGGTTTGATGCATTTGTTGGAGGGATGGTAAGCATGACCTTTGGAGATGCTCCTCCCAAAATGGCTGGGTTTGCTGCTAGCTGAGGCCAGAAAAAGGCATACGGCCAGCTTCCGGCATTGTAGAGGCCTTAGATCAAGTTTGAGGCAGGAGGAGAAATCCCCGTGAAACTTGGCCGTTTGGCGTGGCGTTTGTTGCCAGTAGAAACTGGCATGCAGGCATTGCATGTGAGTTGGTTGGTAGATTTGGCAGCGGATTCTGGTCTTCAAGTGATTGTGGGGTACAAAGGGCCATCAGAAAGCAGAAATCCCAGAACGCAAGCCTTTCCAGGCAAATCCACGCACGGACTTTATTTTTCCCGGTGTTGCATGCTTGAGCTGCGTGTATCCACTGTGTTGGCTGTTCGTAGCTGTTTGCTTGGCCAACGTGCAATATGTCAGCATGTGTGAAGAAGAATATAAGCCAAAAAATATATCACTCCCAACTCCCAACTTTGAACATGCAATTTGAAAATTGATGAAAATTGTTTCACTGCTTCACCTTAAAAGCGTTGCCTTTTTAGGCGTTTCTAGCGTTGCTAGCATCCGACTCAGCCCTTGGATGCCCTTGGATGCCCTTGGTAACGGTGAGCATCGCTATGTGGAGCTGCCCCTCCCAGCTGACTCAGCTGACTCAGCTGACTCAGCGAGCTGCCCCAGGGAGATACGACGGAATGGCTGGTGCCCAAAGGAGCGACGGTGACCGAAGAGATAGACGATAAATATATCGATATAAAATGATATAAATTTATGGGTTGGATAAATGGATATAAATGGGTTGGATAATTGGATATAAATGGGTGTGTCTGAAAATGGGATCTATGTAATCTATGTATCTATCTCAGACACGCCAGGCCACTCTGGGGGAATACTTTTTGTTTTATTCATAGGATATACCATACCCCCAATATCCCCCATGCTGACAATGATGATCCAATGGATTTGGCGGTACACTATTTTCAGAGAAATCCAGGTAGCCATAGCGCAGATGCCGCAAATCCTTTGCCGTGGTTGGTGATCGGATACCAGCCCTTTAAACGTGGACAAAAGACTGCAACATGGCAACACATGTTTAAAACAAATTAAATCGTAGATTTATATACATAATTATGCATAAATGAAGAAATCAGTCAAGCAATCAATATAATACATATATATAATATGGGTGTGATGTGTGTGCGTGTATGCCAATCAAAAAATCAGGACCTCGATCATATAATTTGTCGCCTCGATCATTGCAAACACTTGTTACAACCACGTCGAAAGCCCAGTTCCAGCAAACCGGGGCATCGACCCAACGCAAATCATCCAGTTGCTATGTTTCACACAATGCTAGGATCATGCAGTTGCAGTTAATTGTAATTATAATGAATGGTTGTTTCGCCTCTATTTAGCTGGCAGATAAGCCCGTTGAGCGGGGTCCGGTATTTGGAACTTAACGTCCAAACTTCATTTTAGAATACGTTCAAGCTATGAATAAGTGGGCATAGTGAGTGCTGTATTGCTATAGCTCATCTAGCTCTTCAGGATCACCTCATGTGTTTCCTACTGTTTGCCCTCTGGATTAGGACGCAACATCGCCATTGGCAGCCCAGATTGGTTCTGGGCATGGGGGTCATTAGCGCCATGGTCAGACGTTGTCGCAGAGGTTCCTTGTGGGGGTCGTGAGTTTTGAGAGTTTTGGGACACCATCCACCTGTGGATTATGGAATTTAGTTGGCGAAACCCATGGTTGTTGGTTCTGCTTGTGGTTGTACCCATCTGGAGCCGGCGGTCATCCGGAGGTTCGCGGCTATGGCGTTCTGCAGCATTGTTGGATGGAACAGTGACTGCCGATCCTCGGCATGCATGGGAACCTGGGAACCCTTCAAGATGTGAGACCCAACAGATTCCAAGGGCCATGGGTCAATTGCACCATTTGCATATTTCAGGCATTGAATCATGCTATGATTATAATGAATAATGAAACGATTTTGGGGGTGGCCCAAATGTTGAAGCACATTCCCTGGAATGTCGCAACATTGATCCTGCGCTTTCCCATAATTATAGCAGCTCTGAAGTGCCCAGCCTGAGCTCTCATACTACACAATGGTTCGAAGATGTTTACAGGTTTCTCCAGACATGGGGTACACCAACCTGTATACCCCAAATTGTGAATTATTTTGATAGGGAAATTCTGGGACGGTGATGGTAAACACTTGAGTTTTCAGGAAGGGCCTCCTTGGACAAATCCAAATTGAGAGTGTGTTTGCTTTCAATTCCCTGCATTTTTGCCCATGGTTGCCCACTGCACAACTGATTCTTTTGTGATTTGACACACTCGAATTCTTCGAGGGTCCGGGAGATCCGGCTCACGCAGTGTCAAGGTGGGATTGGATGGAGAATCGCCATCTCCAGAAGCCCCACCTGCAGGATCCCGCACATTGGATGAGCAATTTGGCTGCAAGCCGACATCCTCGGATAGATTGTAAGAACATGTAAGAACCAGTCAACCATTGAATCATGTTCAGTCAGTGTATCAACCTGCTGTTTGTTGAGTCGCAAGGGTCAGGAGCTTTACTCTGATGGACGCACTCTCCACTGGACATTCAGGGTGTGGCCGCACTGTGATACATTGATTCCTGGATTGTGTTTTTCCATCAGGTTCTTGATTGAAAAGAGAGACAAGAGAACCACCCAAAAAGAACAAAACAGCTTTTGCATAGAGCTGACGGTCTTCTCTTATTCACACTTCTGCCTTAAAGGAACAACAGATTGAAACAGGTTAGAGCACTATGCATTCCCCGAATTTGTGGCCACATCCGCATCAGATCTTCAGGTTAGGATTCCTGATCCGCAACCCTTTTGCTCGCGGCTTGGAGGTGTCTGTCAAGCAATCGGTGGAAAATGGGGGTTGCTTCCGCAGTGGCTTCTGTGTTTTTTGGTCACTGCTAACTACAAGTTAGGATCCAGTAGGATGTCCCAATAGCCAATAGTATTTAATCTGGTTGGTGGATTGGAACATTTTTTATTTTCCCATATATTGGGAATAATAACCCCAACTGACTAATATTTCTCAGAGGGGTTGAAACCACCAACCAGTAATGATGTTTGGCTTTATACTCGTAGTGTTTGGTTTCCTGAGATCCTTCCTCACAATACCGCTCTGGTATGGTATTTTTTTCGGCGCTATGACCAGCTATAGATACTCGTTACAATATTCCAATTATATAGATACTGGTTACAATTGTACCATATTGATCCATGTTGCACCGACTATATA